>OX940808.1:16081252-16360225 GCA_954870605.1 Acer campestre
CGGCCTAGGCACATGCCTACCTAGCGGTCCCATCTTGCGCCCAACTCCAGTGATGCGTCGTTCAAGTAACCGCTCCCCAGGCACCAACCTACCTAACAATCCTATCTAGCGGTCAAGTCCAGTGATGTTGCAAGAACATTACCGCGGGATAGGCAAGTTGCCTACCTAGTGGCACGTGCAGCGATCTTTTAAAAAGTCTGGTTCGTCTAGGTCAGCGAGAGATGGAGGTTTGAGCCATTATAAATGGACATCAGAGGGCTTTCAAAAGGGAGTTTTTTTGGAGACTGCAAAATTGGGAGCCGTACTTTCTTCCGTCCTTGGAGGACACCGGAAAGCAAGAAGAAGACGAGGGATTCAAGACAAGATTATATGACAACAATGGGTTCTTTCTTCTCCTCTTCTATGTTTTTGTTTCCTCCATTGATGTGTAACTAAATCCATACTAGGGATTCAATGTGAACCTCTATGAATACTCTTTGTTAGAATTGACTATATTTTCTTAATTCAAGTTTCGATTTATTCAATTTGTGATTTCTTCTTGTCTATGCATGGTTAGTGGTAGTCTTGAATCTAGGGTTTTATATGTTAAAGGTTGAGATACGCGTGGGTTTCACCATTCTCAACCAATATGCAATTGAATGAATGGAATTTATCGTAGCAGGATATCGCACGTTATTTTCGGTTCTCTTGTTCTTGTGCTTAATGGATTCTCAATTATAGTTTACACGCAGGTTTTGTTCTAGACTGTGATTGAGAATACTTGATTTTGTGCTTTGTGGGTTTTAGGTTATAGTTTACACGCAGATTTTGTTCTAGACTTAACTGAGAACGCTTGGTGTATGGTTGATGTATTTTCTGCTATAGTTTACACACAGGTTTTGTTCTAGACTACAGTAGAGAATACTTAATTTATTCCAGGACCACATAGCATTAATTATACATAATTAAAAGAACAAACCCTTAACTTGATTAACATTCTTTGTGAAAGTCAATTCGAAGCATTGAGTAAACGTAGTTGGGGAGCATTGATGACCTAGTTCTCTCACCTCTTGATCACATTCACATATTCTTGTTAACTGCTTTCTTAGTTTAATATAGTTTTAATTAAATCAATCAATCAATCTCAAATCTCTTGGTTACTGTTACTTGCTTAGCTTTAATTAGAATTAGTTTTAGTCGATAAATCACTTTTGCTCATGGGAACAATCCCTACTTGTCGCTGTACTTATCTCACGATTCGTGCACTTGCGAGTTAGGTTTTTATAACACGATTTTACACATCAACTATTCTACAAGAGATTGAAGATTTGAAGTTTTAGCTTTTTAATATCTCTTTGTAATGTAGCAAATCATTGTTGACTTTTAGTTTCTTAAAGTATACAAGCGTAGTTAAATAGCTTAAAGCTTACCTATATGGGGGGTGAATAGGTTTTTCGCCTTTTTCAAACCCTTGAAACAAATTTACATTTATCCCTCAAGGTAGTTTTACATACAACAAAAATATCAATTAACAAAGTATCTTATATTTAATTATATTCAATAAAGAGCAAATTCCACAAGTTGTACTTAGAATATTACAATCAAGTTCACTGAGAATAGTATTACAACTTGATAAAGAATATTACAAGATACAATGTACAACACTTACAAGATACAAGAAACAAGAGTTGATTTAACCAAATAATGTGTACAAGTCTTTCTCTATCAATAACAAGTTTACAAGGATTTAGGAAGATTAAGATCTTAAACAAGTTATATTAAACATACATACAAATATAAAGAGATAGAGACATTTGACACAAGATTTTTATGTGGTAAACCTCCGAAAAGAAAACATCCACGGGTTGAAACCACAACCACCGGTAAGCAATCCACTATGATGAAAAGGACATACACACTCAAGGCTATCAACTCATGATATCCACCCTAAACTATCAAATCATAGTCTACCCTCGGACCTAGTGAACCACTAACCTACTCCTTATCCAAGGTGTGTCTTACACCTCTAGGAAACAACTTCTTATCCAAGGCTCTTAAGCCTCTAGAAAGATTTCGTGCTTAGCTATCCGGATCACAAAGATCCTAGCTAAGTTCCCTAACTTAACTATCCAAAGTATCACACTCTTAGTTAAGACTTTCGCTTAGTTATCTGAATCCTCAAGATCCTAACTAAGGCTTCTTGATTGGCTATCCGGAACACTTTCCTAGCTAAGTCTTCTTGCACAAATTAAAGTTTCACTCACTTTAACAAGAGACTTCCACATTTTCTCAAGGCAAAGATCTAAGTGATGCAAATGATGCAAACACATGCAACATAGAATATATGATCAATACATCCCATGAAACAACTAAACCTAAATATGTGAGAACACAAGTTATGAAAGTCTAGATGCAAAAACATGAATTAAACCTAGAGCATGTGAAAACAACTAATCACAAATAGCTCCTAGTTTCATTCACACATAACATTTGAATAAATCATAAACATGAAGCACATATTCAAAATGTCATAAACATACACAAAAATGTTAGAATCATAAAATGTATTCAATGATAATTCTAGTCAAAGATTTAGAGCAAGGATATGATGAGAAATCAATTAAATCCTAGATATCTCTAAAAGCACATACACAAGTATTAATCCTAGATTTTATCAATCAAATGATCAAAGCATATTTCAAGGATTATTAATAAAAAAAAAATGATTCGATCAAGTCACAAATAATTCTAGATATCAAACTAATCACAATACAACTCTCAATCATGTGAAAAACCTAGAATCCAAGAAACTAGTTCACATATGTCTCTAATTAGACTTTTGATTAAGTTTGATTATGAAGCTATCTTTCTCAATAGCATTCACCATACATATACATACATATAGAAGAATAAACCCCAAGCAAATTGAAGGTTATAAAAGAAGAAATCACAAAGATATGAACACTACCTTGCAATCACGAGCTGGTTCGGTTTTCTATATAGAACCACTAGAAAAATTGATCAAACAACTGCAAGACCACTTGAAAAAGGTAGAGAACTCGATTACAAACAATCACCAACTTGAATCAACCAATTCCGACTTCATATGAGAAAGTTATGGTGTTTGGAAGGTGAGAAAAAGTTGAGAGAAAATTCTGGTGTGAGTTTTTCTAATTTTTCTTCTTATAATGAATGGGAGGGAATGGAAAACTTTTAAAAGAATTCAAGAGAGGGAAAACGAGGGCCAATGGGAGCATGCCACATCAGCAGCCCATGTGGGGCACGTTTGGCACACGAGGACAGAGGGTTGTCCAGGCCGTGTGGCACACATGGCCTCCAAGCTTGGCCGTTGGCCATGCTTGCTCCTCTCGCTCTCCGCTCGCGTTCTTCAGCAGTATCCAGGCCTCCAAACTCCAATTTTGAATCCGTCTTAAGATTACGAATCATAACTCCCTCATGCACAACAAAAACTATAAAACTTTGACATAATGTTGAAAATTCATCTCTGAAAACAACGACGAACACAACTCAACGAATGAGAACGCAAAGTGGCGTAGCTACATCGTTTGGACTTGAAACCTAATGAATGAGTAACCAAAATGATCAGGACTCAATAAGGAATCAAATGAGATCATGTTTAAGTCTAAAATACAAGAAACATAAAAAATTAAACACAAGATCACATATGTATGTCATTTCCTAGACATAGTCTTAGAACATGTCATTCTACAATGTATGAGAATTTGAGTTCAATGCATGAGCATATAAAAACATGTGAATATGTTATATAAATGGTGCACAATGATGCAGGGACACATATGAATGATTTGTGTGTGTGTGCCTAAGCCTTGAAAGAGAAAAGAGGTCTAATATACCTTCATTGTGCAATGAAGCAAATATCTCTTCGAAGGCAACATCTTGTAAGAATTATGGCCACGTCTTTCTTTGAATCTTTGAATCATCATGTCTAAGACCACAAACTAATACAAGAAAAATATCGTTTTGATATGGAATATATGCCAAGACAAACCAAAAACCTAACAGTTTCATTTTTGTTGTGAGGATCAATTGTGAGTGGTGTTTGTGTCGCGAAATAGCCAAAAAGGGATATTGTAAGTTTCTCAATTATTGATTGGCTTATTTCGGTAACAAACCACAATTGGGGTTTGTAAGTTCCTCAAGTTTGATTGGCTTATTTCGGTGACAAACCACATTTTGGGATGTTTATGTAATGGGTAGCTTCGGTTCTCGTTGACAAGCTTCCAAGCATCCCGGTGACTTCAAGAGCAAGAGTGAAAGGTAAATCACTTAACTTGCCTCTTGAAAAGATTAGTTGCACACACACACACACTTTTTCATGCATGTTTTATTCATCTTGCATTTGTGCTTCAATTCTTATATATGTGCATTCTTCACACTTCATACTTGCACCTCTTTGTTTGATTTTGTTGCGTGATAGTGTCTAATAATTCGTTTCCATTTGTGTGATCGGAAATATTTGTGCTTGCACGATGGTGTGCATGTCTTAGCACGATGGTTGACCATTTGAGAAGGTCTTATTCTTCTCTTGGATAAGTGTTAGATTTGGTTTAGTTGTTTGGAGTAAAGTATATAATTTCAAAATATTGGATTTCAATTATTTAAATGTTTTTCAAAGCTGACCTTTGTATGGTCTTGTGACCATAACTTTTTATAAAAAGTTTGTATGGTCATGTGTTGAGGAAAGTTAGCTTGAGGAGCTCTTGAAGGTTGAGCTAGAGCTTGACCTTTTGGTGCCACCTTTACTTGGGCACTCCTTGAACGCTCTCCTAGGTCATTTTTCATCCTAAGGTGTTGTAAAGGTGGAGGTCCGTTAATGTTTGTACTCTTGACTAATATAGTCTTGCTTGAGGAGGACCCATTCATGTCATCATGGTACCCAAGACCTCTCTTGTCACTAAGGCTTTTTTCAACTCCCAACATGTGGTCAAGCTTCTTGGTACTTGAAGTCATCTTAGTCATTGACTCTTTAGCTTCTTCAAGCTCCCTCTTCATATCCTCTCCACTTCTCTTAGATAAGTCTAACTCAACTCTTAGCTTATCTTCAATCTTCTTGGCTCTCACCACTTCTCCACTCAAGTGTTCAACTTGGGTTAATAGCTTAAGGTTTTCTTCTTTCAACCTTCAAATCTCTCTTTTGTTCTTCATCCTTAAGCTTTCAAACTTAGTGATGTAGTTTTAAAGATCCATTTTCTCCGCATTTCCATTTGTAAAGTTAGATGATGAGTCATTTTCCTCTTGACTCTCTTCCTCTTCTTCACTAGCACATTTGCTCTTGTGGGAGGAGGTAAAGGCTATGAAGTTAGCTATGAGATCTTCATCATCTAAAGTCTCATCTCCTTCATCGAAGTCATCACCTCCACTCCAAGTGGCGGCCATCACCTTTCCCTTCTTCTTGTTCTTCAAATTTCCACAATCAGGGGCGATATGTCATATGCCACCACACTCATAGCATTGGATCCCTTTTCTTTCATTCTTCTCTTGCCTAGGCTCAAACTTCTTAAAGGGTGCCTTTTTCTTCAAGTCTTGGCCCTTGAATCCAAAACCCTTCTTCTCGGACTTGACAAATTTCTTGAACCTTCTCATTAACAAGGCTATGTCTTCGTCCAAGTCATCATTCTCCTCCTTCTCAACTTTGGAGGCTTTCAAAGCAATTCCCTTTTGCTTTTTAAGAAGTGTGGAGGTAAGACCTTTCCTAGACTCATAAGCTAGAAGTCTCCCAATCACCTCACTCGACTTATATCCCTATAGCTATTATTCTCCTCTAAAGTCGTTACCTTGGACTCAAACCTTTCGGGGAGAGATCTTATAATTTTCTTCTTGATTCTCCTATCCGAATACGGGTCACCAAATTGATGACTTTGGTTGACTATGTCAATCAATTTGATCTCAAAGTCATTGAAGCACTCGTTCTCCTCCATCATTAGCATCTCGAATTGAGTTTGGAGGACTTTAAGCTTAGAGTCCTTAACCACTTCGGTTCCCTCATGTGCAACTTCTAGGATGTCTCACGTCTCATTAGCGATCCTAGTGTTTTGAATCAATTTATATTGATTCTCGTCCATTGCACATAGGATGGCGTGCATCGCCTTCCTATTCCATTTCGATGCCTAAACTCTTACGCATTCCATTGAGCCTTCGGTTTGAGCACATCCTCCCCTCCACACCGTAAGAGTCATCATAGGTGGAGTGTAGCCGTCTTCAACCGACATCCAAGCCCAGTCATGGATTTGGCATATGTATGACTCCATCTTGCCTTTCCAAAAGGCATAATTTATCCCGGTGAGCAATTGAGGCCTCGTGCTAGAAGCACCTTCGTTTCCACCGCCATTTCCACCACCATTTCCACTCATAATGTTTATGAAAGAATGAAATTAATGCAAATGTATGAATGATTAAAAATCACACAAAATGCAAAACACACCAAAATAAGCAAGGATCACCTAAGTATATCTAAGAACCCGCTTTGATACCAATTCGAAAAGAATGAGGTTTGGACACTAGTTCATAGGCCTAAAAGCACAAATGTTATAGGCACCAAATGAATATATAGGAACAAATCCGATAAGGATGGCAACATAGTGTGTAACAAGGTTAGACTTGTTGCACAATGGTACTCTCAAACTGAGGATATTGACTTTGAGGAGACATTTGCTCTCATTACCTGTTTAAAGTCCATTAGGCTTGTCTTGTCTATATCTTGTGTGCACAAGTTCAAATTGCACCAAATGGACATAAAGAGTGCCTTCCTCAATGGCTTCTTGTAAGAGGAAGTACTTGTTGAACAACCCAAGGGGTTTGTGGATACACACCACTCCAACCATGTCTATCGCCTCAAGAAGGCTCTATATGGGTTGAAACAAGCACCGAGAGCTTGGTATGAGCGTCTCACTCAATTTCTTGTTGACAATAACTACACAAGGGGTAGTATTGACAAGATTCTATTCATTAAGAAAGACAATGATATATGAGCTTTTTATAACTTAAATATATGTTGATGATATAGTGTTTGGCTCCACCAACAATACCAAAGTCCAACAATTTGTTGATGTCATGTCTCATGAATTTGAAATGAGTCTTGTTGGTGAGCTAAATTACTTCTTAAGTTTTCTTAAGTTTGTAAATTAAGCAATTGAATGATGAGATTTTCATAACTAGTATGGAATAACTTTAGGAAAGTAGTGTCAAATCTCAAAAGATAAAAATGGATTGTAGGGAGAATTTTTTTATTTTATTTTTAATATAACAAAATTGGTTGTTTTTCTTTTTAACTTAGTGCAAATCTCAATATTTTTTTATTTAAAAGTTAATAAAAAATTACAAGCTTTGAAACTAATCCTATGGTTGGTAGCACATTCACTTACATGCCGCTCAAGTGGTTTGACAAACTCATCACCCAACTGGTGTGATTTCTAAAAATATTGTTGGTAGTTGGTACACAAAATATGAATGAAGAACTCAAATCACACAAAGGTGTCAGACGATTTTATAAGATATATATTTACAATAAGACTGCAATCAATCAAACGTGCACAATACTGTGAAACTTTTTAATTTTTTCATATAGATTTTGTCTTCAATATGAATGGAAGACTATTTTATTAAATTAATTCTTGTGTTATGTTTAGATATTAAAGGATACTGTAGATAACATTGATGCTAATAATGGAGTTTCTCGGGGATCATAATCTTCTCCTTTGTTTTGATTTTCCTTGACTTTTCATAATCTAATAACACCTAAACAAAATAAAAAATACATGGTCGAGATTTGATCACTTTTTTTTTTTCTCATGCAACTTGGTGTTTTAATTACACTTGAAAAAAGCCAAGGAAAACACAAGGACCAAGAAAAGGATCCTAATCCTCCTTGGGGTCTCGGTTTAGTGGATCTTGAAAATCCTAAAGAAGTAATTGAATGTTGGGATAATTTAGAATTTTAGGTTTTTAATTGTAATTACCAAAACAAAAGATGAAATCTTTTTTAATAAAATTTTTACTGATTATAGGGAAAAAACATCACTAATGATCATATACGGAAAAACCCATTGACAGAAGATGAAATCTTGATGTCTCTGTTTTTTGCTTCAATAAATTTTTGCAAATTTTCTTGCAAGCTTTCTTATTTTTTTGTTGCCTGAATATTATAATTTGGAAAACCAGTGTTAATACCCCGCTTAGTGGATAGTTTTTGTTTTTTTAGTAGTGGATAATTTTTAATGTGACAGATTTGTTTTTAAGTAAGATTTAATGTGACAGATTTAGTTTGTATCTTATTAAAATATTATCTGCGAATAATAAAATAACAGTACATATATAACCTATTTAAAAATCATCAATTATAAATGTGGTTGAGATAATTAAGATTAAATTTAAGAAAAAAAAAATCAATTGATTTTAGCCAAGTGTTTGCACTTCTCATCCCACGTTTGTGGTTGTGGGGTGGAATCGAATTCCATACGGTTGTGGGGTGGGATCGAATTCCATCGTATGTTCTTTATAAGCATGTGTAAAATTCTTTCCCTTAATATTATGGGAATAGATATAGTTTTTTTTCTTTTTCTTTTTTTTTTTCTTTTTTTGATAAAATAGATATAGAGTTATATATTTAGTATTTGAAAATCATAAAAGTAAATTAGACCCACCCACCTTAATACCTGGTAAAAAAAAAAAATTAATATAAATAGCTAATAAGTGAAATTAAAAATAATGTCAACTTTAATAATTAAGATTAAATTAAAAATAAAATAAAATCTAATTTAATAATGTCAACTTTGTTAAAAAATATATAATGGCAAGGAATCTGCTTTTTCACTAAAGATAGCAAGTCACAAACTCCCAAACATAGAATGCCAAGTCCTAAAGATTGAAATGTTTACACTTTGGGAGTTGTTATCTTTAGTGAAAATAAAAAATCTGCTTTGATTCCAATGAAAGATATACTGACATTAGAGAATAGAGATGCTCTGAAATAGCTTTAGCCTAGGATTGACCAAACCATTGCTCATCCACAAAAGAAAACTTACAAAACAAATAAAAATAAAATTAAAAGTCATATGGGTCAATCTTAAATTCATAATGGCTGGAAAAGAATTCAAGCTACTGTGATAAAACCAAGATATTTTGCTCACAAACAGGAAAAGAAACTCAAGACAGCAACATATCAACTTAAGTCAGATTGAGTTCCAAGAGAATTCAAAACTTATTTTTGGAACTATATGTTGTTTTTTCTTACTTGAAGCATACCAATGGTATTCAAAGAGATAAAAATCTCAAACCAATGAAGATAGAACAATAATCACAAGTCCGACACAGAGAATCATCATCTCGTTCATTTGTTAACAGAGCAATAACAAACAAACTCAATCGAAAAGGAACAAAAAGAACAATCTAATATGAACTGCTGCATGTGAAAGTGAAGAGTTGTCAAGAATCAAAGGCCGGCACAAAAGACAAAAACTCACAACAAAATAAATTTGAAAAAGCAAGATGAGTTTCTGAAAATTTGAAGAACTGCTCCTTGACAATACATACTATATAGTTGTATATATAGCCTATTGGAAATGACAAGAAGTTCAATGAACTCTGAATAGTATATTATAGCAAAAATTTTGCCCAGAACTGGCCAGAATATCAATAACTGAGCAGCAACTGATGCCAAATAACAAATAGAAAAAAAGATAACAGAAAATATTTGACGAGGAAAATCTGTCACTGGCAATGGCATATCAAGAATCTGTCAATAGGGATTCTATTTAAAAAGTGTGAGAGTCCATCTCTACAATCTTCAAAAGGATGCACAACACTCAAAATGAACCACAAATCCGATAAAAAAGAATCTGCATAAAGAACTTAGAAAAAAAAAACTATAAAAACAAATAAATAAAAGAGACACACACTGACACCACAGCAATCTGATTCAAAGACATCCTCAATTTCCAACAAGTGAACATCAATTTAGAACTATGTTTTACATTCCCATGAAAACGCATAATAAGATAATCAAATTGAACAAACATGCTTAGTAAATCCATAATGTTGATAAATAAAGAATTCAAAAAAAAATAAATAAATACAATGGAAGTGATAAAACTACCCCATCGTCATAAACATCATACCATTATTCAGTAATTTCATATCAAAAGAATGATCTAGCCTTACAAACTGAAGTGCTTTTTTCTTCGAAAGGAATTTAACAACCAGAACTTAGGGCATAAAAACAAACCCGTTCTCATTACAATACATGATTCACAACCTTTGCAAATCAATTACAGTAACACAAGACACTAAATATTTACATTCCATAAAGGAGAAATACTCCCCTTATGATCGAAACATTATTTCTTATTGTCCTTTGGTAAGACAATAAAACACCACCAGTTCCAATTGATGAACACCCTGTTCCCAATTGATGAAAACTTTACAAAAGAAAAACGACCCCTAACGAATCCAAAGAGCCTTTTTGGATTCATATAATTAACCATATATCCACATAATTATACATAAACGAAAGTAAAGCAAACGAAAAAATTTAAATGCAACCAACACACCAAAGGCAGGCATGATGATCAAGAGCAGCAATCCGAGCAGCGACTCAACCCGTTCTCATTACATTCCAAGCACCTCTTAAGCACGCCATCCTCCTCATCGAACAACTTCCTACTCCCACTACAATTCCCACATGGCACAAACCTCACATCCCCACAGCTACGACACACAAACCCGGGTTCCCGTCTAGGGAACCCATCAAGAACCCTAGCCAATTCACCAGTCTCGAACATACCCTTCACAACGTCAGCTCCACCCACATGCTTCCCTCGTATAAAAACCTGCGGCAAGCTCACTTTTTTCCCACCAAACACACAATGCAACTCTTTCTTGTAAGCAGAATCCATAGAAATGTCTCTCTCATCAACCCAAACCCTAAACCCTCTAAAAATCATCCTAACCGCGTAACAATCCTCGAAAGTCCTCCTAATTCCTCTCAAACTAGTCAAATACACCACAATACGATCCTCTGTACCGGGCAATTTTATCATCGAAGATTCATTGAAACTCAAAGACAAAGACCTCACAGGTTTCAACAATTTAACAAGTTCGTGACCTGTATTCGAGGGTTTTGACGATTTATTGGACTCGAATAAGTTGCAGAGTTTCTGGACCTTACCTTTTATGGACAAGCCGGCGGATACGACGGGATCCATCCTATTGTAGAACTTGTTGTTGATGGTCATGGCGCGATTGAGCGAAGCGTAGTTGATTTTCGGACGAGAATCAACGTTTGGAGCTGTTGCTTGCATCGTAAACGAGCGATTGAAAGCTGAAGCTGACTTGGCGGCGGCGGCGGTGGTGGGTTTGGTGGTTGACATGATGGTGTTGTTGTTGTTGTTCTTTTCAGAGTCCGCCATCGACCAAGATCGTGAAACACAATCAATCTTCAAAATCAAACGACTTTTTTTCTCGATTTTGATTTCAAAAAACAAAAATGGATAATTATGATATGATGATGATGATGGTCAGAAGTGAGAAATGATCGAGCGGTGGCGGTGATGGATTCTGGGTTTGTTGGGATTATGATTATGATTATGAATATGAATTTGGGTTTTGATTTTTTGATGAATTTGGATTGAGTTTGTTTTTGTTATCAGTTTTTTTGTTGCTGTTTGTTTTCGTTGTCGTTGAGAGATAAATGAGGACGAGAAGCTTTCGAAGGCGTACATTCAAAGTTAAGAATTTTGTTTTTGTTTTTGTTTTTATTTTGTTTCTTGAATAAAAAAAAAAAACAAAAGTATGATCAAAAAAACAAAAAACAAAAAACAAAAAAAAAAGTATATGCATAAATAAAGATTTTATATATATATATAGAGAGAGAGAGAGAGAGAGAGAATTCTTTTTAAAATAAAATAATTATATAGATTAATGCTACTAATTTCAAATTTGATACTCAAATTTGGTGACCAAATAATGTGGTATCACCGTTAATATTTAAATCGAAGTAATACTATTTTATCTAAATTTGGTGTCAAAATAATATTATATTATTGTATTTTGTTCATTTAAATCATACAAATTTAAGCTAGTTGCCTAAATTTGGTGCAAAAATCTTATAGCCAATGATGTGGTATCACTATATTACATTCATTTAAATCATGTAAATCTAATACAATTTAAATGAATAGATTATAATGATGTTATATCATTTGGGCACCAGATTTGGATAAAGTAGCATTATTGTTAAATGAATGGATTATAGTAATGAAATATCATTTGAGCATTAAATTTTGATAAAGTAACGTTATTGAACTATACAGAGATAAAGAATTGACTTAATAGCACTAGACTCAACTTATTTGCTTTGCACCACCCTTATGGAGATGCCTTTGCACCACCTTTATGGAGATGCCCCTCCTCAGGGGGCAACAAAATAAGCTGGTGCAAAAAAAATAAGAGTTCAAGGGGTTTAATACCTGAAAAAAACATTCAGAGGGTACATTGTAAATTTGCATACAAGAGTGTCATTTAGTCTAAAGAATTTAAAAAAATAATATTTATTTATTTATTTATTTGGAGATGTGGGGTAGGTGGTGATGTTACCATCACCGCCTTGTTTGAAAGACGCGGTTTAGCTTGTTTGAATTTGATTTTTTTTTTTGGTAGTATTCACCTTTCTGTCACGTTTCACGCTTCCCTTTTTTTCTTTTTTTAATTTTCTTAATTTGTCTTTTTTGTTTTTTGATAAATTAATTTGTCTTTTTATAATAATATTCTTCTTGGGATTGAGGTGAAAAAGAAGAAAAAAAAATAGAGAATTTTGGGATATAGCAATAGTAATATTAGCTTATTGGCATATATGTGACAATTTGATAATTGGAGTAATATAAATTTTATAAAAAAAAATGATAATAATCTTTTTATCCAATATACATTATAACCTTTCTAATTTAATATTCCATAAATTAATGATATATTTTCTATAATATATTTTAAGTGATAAATTAATAATTTTGATTAAATTATAAATAATACATTTATGAAATTTCCTTGTAAGAATATTTGGTTTCACACTTTCACTTATTCTATAAATTAATAATTTATTAAAAAAATTCATATATGATTTACCATAATATTTTCTTGAAATATGAATTTATTGTTGCCTATTTGTTTTTCTTGAAGTACAAATCTAGTTGGATTTTATTTTCTTTTTCTTTTTTGACTAAAGTCGGATCTTATCTTTTTTATTTTTTTATTTTATTTTTATTTTTTTTTGTAAAAGCATCTCAAATGCATATATGCATTTTTGAGTTTCTAAATAGTGTCACATTAGCATTTCTATTCATTATGGACCCACTTTTAAAAAAAAAATTAGACAAATGCATATTCACATCTCAATGCAATTATCTAAAATCAAATATGCATTCATTTTATGATCAATCATAATAAACAATTATTCTACTCTCTCTCCTTTTTTATTTTATAATTAAATGAGCTTTAATATTATTGGTGGAAAGAGTTAGAAATCCTAGTCAACATTTCTAGGAGAGTTTCTATAATATAGAAAACCAACTTCATATTCTCTAACTTTTTTTTGCCACGTCATCTCCATGTTGAAGTTAGATAATTGCATTAGAAAGAGTTTTTCTAACTTTTTAACTTTCTATCCTATATGGCAGTAAATTTTCTCCAAATGCATATTTGCATTAGAGATGTTCTAATATATATATATATATATATATAAGTTGAAGGTGCAACACTTCAGCTATTGTATAGTTATAGGCAGGTGATAAATTAATAATTTTGATTAAATTATAAAATAATACATTTATGAAATTCCCTTGTAAGAATATTTGGTTTCACTTATTCTATAAATTAATAATGTATTTAAAAAAATCCATATATGATTTACCATAATATTCTCTTGAAATATGAATTTATTGTTATCTTTTTTTTTTTTCTTCTTGAAGTTCAAATGGATCTTATTATTATTATTTTCTTTTTTCTTTTTTTTGACAAAAGTTAGATCTTATCTCTTTTTTCTTGTAATATATATAAAAGTTGAGGGGTTTTGGATATTATACATGATTGTATGGTTACAAGCATAATTTGTTAAAAAATCTATATATGATTGACCATAATGTTATCTTGAAATATGAATTTATTGTTGCAATTTTTTTTTTTTTTTTAATTCAAATCTAGTTGGATCTTATTATTAGAGTAAATTACCCTGGTGGCCATCAGTTTTAGGCATAAATACCAGTATAGTAACCACTTTTTACCCAATGCACCAAAATGGTCACTTTTGACAGACATGTCGTTAACGGTGGCCATTTTACCAACTTTCCATCCATTTTCTAACGGAATGGCTGACGTGGCAAACAGATTGTTTATTAAATTAATAAAAAAATATTTAAATACAAAATTATAATTTTTCTCTCACAAGTTCAACCCCACCATCATCTTCTCTACCAAAAACCAGAACAAATCCCCAAACCCATATCTTTCTCAATCTCATCTCAGTCTTCTTCTTCTCCAGAAATCATGTTCGCCTAATTTTTGTACAGGTTAGGAATTGGGGGATACAAGTAAATTTCAAACAAGTTTTTGAGATAGAATTGTCTATATCTTGTCGTAACTTTTACAAAGAATGGAAAGTGAAGGAAATAATATAAAGCCTTATCAAAAATAAAACGATTGAACAAGAACAAAAACTTCTGAAACAAAATGAAATTTGAAAACCCAACAAAAATTCCACAATTACATCAACAATTACACAACAAAAATCTTTCTAACATTGCCGCCACTAAACCCATCAAGAAAGCACAAACTTCTTCTTCAACAAAAATCGCAACAAAAATTCAGTTTTTCCTTCTCAAACCTAAAATTTTCAAATTCAATTCAATAACCCCCAAAATTCAATTCTAGGGATATGGTTTCATCTCTCTAATTCCTCTTACCAGAAAACCCTAGTTTCAATTCCTCTTTAACAACTCAAAAAACTCAAATCTCCGCCATTGATGGTTCATCATCCGAAGCCGCCGCGACCTCTGTTTTCTCCGATTGGAACAACGACCCCGCTCCCTGCCACTGGTCCGGTTTAATTTTGTTTTCAATTTTTTAAGAGAGATTGAGATTGAGATTGAGAGAAAAAAATGTGTGAGATGAGGTCTTCCAATCACAGATCCAATCTGATTCCTCAATTGAGGCTACAACAAAGATTCAACACAATTAATACATGCACCAGAGATTCAGCACCACCAACACCCCAATGGATTGAATGGGTAGCAAGCAAACATTAGCTCGACCTGGATAAAGAGATGACGGTCCATCTCCTTGGAAGGGGAATGGGGTAGAAGCTAGATACGATCTCTTACGGATTGGATTAGCGACTTGAATCGGAAACCACACCTTGAGAAGGAGATCGAATAGAGGTGGTAGGTGAAGAGATCCAATTTGATAAGCTCTCCTACTCTCCAATCAAAGTACAGAAGAAGCCCCGGCGTCGGTGAAAGGAGATTGAACTGATAAGACTGGGTTATGTTTGTTTGGTGTGTATATTGAGTGAGAAATCGAGAGAGTGGTGAGAGATCGAGAGAGTGATCCATTTCCAAAAAAAAAAAAAAGAAATCAAAGGGATGGAGAGGGATGGAGATGGGTTTGGATCTGATAAGATTGGGTTATGTTTGTTTGGTGTGTATATTGAGTGAGAGATCGAGAGAGTGATTCATTTCCAAAAAAAAATAGAAGAAATCAAAGGGATGGAGATGGGTTTGGATCTGATAAGATAGAGAATAAGATTTTTATTTTTTATTTTTTTAAACAATAAGATTATTATTTTTAATATATATTTATTGTTTAATTCTTTTAAATAATATTTTTTTAATCTTAATTTTAAGATTCCGTTTGCCACGTCAGCCATTCCGTTAGAAAATGGACGGAAAGTTGGTAAAATGGCCACCGTCAACGACATGTCTGCCAATAGTGGCCATTTTGGTGCATTGGGTAAAAGGTGGTTACTATACTGGTATTTATGCCTAAAACTGATGGCCACCAGGGTAATTTACTCTTATTATTATTTGACAAATGCCGGATCTTATCTCTTTTTTCTTGTAATACCTATAAAGTTGAATTCTCATATTGCAATAGTAAAATATTTAGGGTTTTATTGAGAACTAACTCATTTATGAGTATGAAGTTAACATCTAACTTGTTTTTGAAAAAGTTGCAAAACTAACTCATTTAAGACGGTATTACCCTTGTAAAAATTTTAGGAAAATTATTATTATCCCCCCTGTAGTTTGCCATATTCTCCAGTCTCCCCCCTCTAGTTTCAAAATTCTCCAATTTTCCCCTCCCATGTCTATTTTTATATAGTAAGATTGGTTGTATTTGTGCATGGGAGGGGGGAAATTAGAGAATTTTGAAACTAGAGGGGGGAGGATGGAGAATATGGCAAACTACAGGGGGAGAGAATAATACTTTCCCAAAAAATTTATATTACAATCATATCTCAACAATCTAAATCCCTACTGTCAAACAAACAAAAAACCCAACCTCTCTGAAAACTAGAACCTCTTGCAATTTTTACTCTCCTCTCTGAAACCCCAACCTCTCTCAAACACTAACCTCTATGAAAACCCATTCAAAAATCCCGAAGCTCTGAAACCCTAACCTCTCTCAAAGTCACATATTTTGATTTCCCTAGTAAATCTCCTTCTCAATAATCCCTAAATCAAAATCCCTAACCTCTAAAACTCTAACCTTACTCAAAGTCAAAACTGAAGCAGAAGGACGCGACAGAAGGACAAAGGCAACGCAATAGCCAGGTTCTTTCGTCCAACGTCTTCTACCCTATTAGGTATATACTTCCTTCCTCCTCCTCCTCTTCGTTTATTTTACTCTTTTTTTTTTTTTTTTTGGAATACTATACATGGCAGTATTTTGGGATCTTTGTTTTTGTTCGATTCTTGATTTGTTTTCTGGGTTCTAAAAGATTAGGGCTTTTTTTATGTGGAGATGTGCGGGTTTGATTAGCTGATATTGAGTTTTGATAAAGGTTGTTTGTTTTGAGTTCTTTTATTGAGGGTTCAAAGTTCTACATTGTAAATTTTGGGAGGTTTTGATTATTTTTTTTGGTTTTTGTATTTAGTAGGAATTTTTTTTCTCTTTTTCTTTTTGTTTTGCTTTCTGGCTTGGTTCAATAATCAAGTAAATTCATTGTTGAATGTTAAGAGTTAAGATTGTTATGTAGTCGCCAAGTGCTCGTTTTGGCATACATTTTTGTCATGACTGTCATTTGGTCTTTGCTCAAAAATTGATCTGCAAATGATGTGAATTGTTGTTTAATCTTTTAGTAAGTTGTAAAAGAAATGACTTTAGTCAGATACATTGTTTTCTATGTGAGAATATTTGATTTGATTGAATTGTATTCGCTGCAGTTACTTTTGTCATTTTGTCAAGCTATTGTAAATTCTTTAATGAAGATGATCTGTGAATAGTAATAATTGGTAAAATTGGTTGTTCAAGATGATAGAATTAAAATCTCTGTATTATATGCTTAAATAAATATCAGAAATCAGCTCATGTGTTCTATGCTTTTGTTACGGTTGTGTGTGGCGTTTGATGGTGACAACAATGTTTGGGTCTTATAGTGGTTAAATAAGTATCAGTTATGAATTCAACCGTATTGTGAATTTGTAATTGCATTTGGAATTGCATTTGAAATTCTCAACTATAGTTGGAATTCCTATTTGCGTTTGTAATTCCTAATTGCAACTGGAATTCTCAACAACAATTGGAATTCATAATTACGTTTGAAATTTCTAACTACGTTTGGAATTCTCAATAACAGTCGAAATTCCTAACTACGTTTGGAATTCGCAACAGCAGTCTGAATTCCTAACTTTGTTTAGAATTATTAATTGCAATAAGAATTAGTTGCAATAAGAATTACTAAGTGCACTTTAAAATTCTTATTTATTTATTTAATTAGGAAGACTTTAGTTGAAACATGTATACTGATTTTAATTTTTTATGGTTTTAAATATTTCAAGATAATACCAAAATGAGAGAGGAGGTTGATTTGTTACTAAAAGTTTCTAAAAATTTCCCGACGAAGATAAACAGCACTTTGTCAATGGTTGCTATAAAACAGATTAAGGAAAAGTTAACAGAGGCGCAATTGTCTCTATTCTGCACAACATGCTTCGAGAAACTTTTAGAGATGCATGAGCTTAAGTTTTCCATGCAACTGGTACATCATCTACTCCTTAGACAAATACGGTCTCATAATAACTCTTAGATGTGGTTTACAGTAGGTGGGAATACATTTCGTTTTTCTATTCAAAAATTTTGTCTCGTCATGAGTTTAGAGTGTGGCCCTGACCCACCAGTGCTGCGTAAGAAAAATGGGGATGGTAGTGGCAGTTTTCGTGATTCCATATTGAATGGTAAAGTTAGATACAATAACAAAATGTTAAAGGCAATTTTTAAAGCTGCTTCTTCAAATAATGATGATGACATGGTAAAGCTAGCCTTACTTTATTTTTTTGGAGACCATTTTGTTTGGCAAAGATCCAAAAGTCCATATTGGAGTTGATCATGTTGTTTACTCTATTAGTGTCTACCTTGTTAAATGAATTTTGTATGCATATGAATGCATGTACATGTGATTTTTGTTGTGTAAGACTACATTTTAACATGAGGCAAGGTTTTGGTTGGTTATCATTTTAGGTTGACAAATTGTATATAGCTTAAAATAGGGTGAAGAATTATTATGATTTTGTATCATGATTGTTGAGGTTGGAATTGGATATTCATATACATATGTGATGGTATTTTATTGTGAAAAAAAATGGCCAAACACTGTCATAGTATTTTGTAAATTCAAGAATAGGGAGATCAGATCTTCCCTTTACAATTGATTTAAACATCGGTATTAACACCACTTGATTCTTTTCATATATATATAAATATATATATATAAAGCGAAACACAATTATTTCATAACATGCAATTCAATCCATAACAACAAGGCAATTGGCAAGTTGCATATATGTTTATAGAAACAATTAATCCATAACATCTATAAAATGTGAAAAACCATTATTCCAAAAACATATATCAACATTACACAACACTGTCAAACAATACTTGCATTACACAACAATTGGCCAACACAGGAAAAAAAAACATTACAATTTAATGGAGCATAAGAAAAACAACAATAGCCATAATGATTTGTAACCTTTGAATACTACATAACCAACGTCTCGTGCCATCCAGTCACTTACAAATAAACATGTAACATTAATAAAAACGATAGAACAAAAAATACATAGTCAACATAGTTAATCATTTAACAAAATTAAATAGCAACTATCAATAACTACAATATAAAACATGTTTATTATACCTCAAGACCCTGTTTGGCACATTGGATGGACTAGGATTGGACTATTTTAGTCATAATCCGGTGTTTGGTGTTGTTTTGAAAGATGGGATTACTAATCCCAAATACAAAATAGTTCCATGATCATGGGATAAAATAAACTCATCTCCACTCTTGTCTTTAATAGTACCAGGACTATTTTTACATCTAGGCCCACCTATTTAATTCATCCCATCAACCCCACCAACTTCCTCTTTCATCACATTTCAACCGATCATTCTCTTTCATCAAAACAACCCAACCCAGAAAATATGAATATGAATTTATTTTCTGTATTAATTTAGTTGTTAAATTAAATAAGATTTTGAATTTATCCTATCTAACCCAACCACCACCACCATTGATCCATATCATCCTCTATATTTTTTTTTTTATATAGCTGCAACAAACAACAAAGGCAACAGATCCCATGCAAGCTAGGAAAGCATATATGCTTCCTCCAAATCCCTTTCCCTTTTTCTTCAACTTCTGTTTCTTGTCACCGCCACCACAACAACCACCGCCTCAACTCTCAGTTTTGGGGTTTCTTCCGTCTCTTAATATTTACCTAAACAAAAATCTTCTTCTTTTTCGTCATCGATTAGGTTTGGGTGTGGGTGTTTTCTGGGTTCGATTGGGTAGGGGTTGACTAGGCGGTGGTCGTGTGGGTGTGGGGTTGGGTTGGTGTGTTGGTTCGAACCCAGAACTAGGTTCGATTCCAGACCTGGTGGTTGAGAACGGGTTTAGTTCGGTTTGTTTATTTGTTTCTTGGGTTTCTGAATCAAATCTGGGTTTGGCTGAGAACAAGGAAATTGATGTTCTGGATATACAAACAATTGATTGATTGCTAAAACATATTTTTCCAGATCATATGCCTCAAAAGTAGGAAACCCCATTTCTGGCACAGCTTGTGCCATAAGGAAATTGATGTTGAATTTATTATTATTATTATTATTTTACTAAAGAGATCTGGTGATGATGAAAAAAAAATCCACATCAAGATGATGTTCTGGATATGTTTAAATTTTTTGTTTTTTCATAAAAAGATAAAAACAAATTTGTTTTTAAAATTAAATAAAAAATAAAAAGAGATCTCCACCAAACAAATTAAAAAAATATATTATATTTAATTCAATCCCATGTTTCACCAAACAAACACATGGTATTAATTTAGTGTAGTCCCATGTTTCTCCAAACACAAGATAGTATTAATTTAGTCTAATCCAGTCTAATCCAATCCAATCTCATCTAATCTCAGTCCCATCTCAATCCAATCCAATCCCTTAAAATAGTCTAATCCAATCCCGCACACCAAACGGAGCCCAAGGGTTTCCATTTTTATCGGATAGATAAATTGGTGCCTTACATTTCTACATATTGTGTCCTAATCTTCTGCATCTACCAAACTTTCAGTGTATAATTTCTTCACCTCGAGATGGTTTACGTTTTTTTGACGAACGTCTGCGATATTTGCAGTCTTTTGGTGGTAGAACAACACGACTTTGTACATCATCGGGAATATCCCACTCTTGCATAAGCCCAACGGGGTAAATAGAACTACCATAAGCTGTAGCCAATGTTTCCTTTTGGTAATAATGAGAGCGATAGTCATAACATGAGGAACGACGAAAGTTACATACAGCAAGTGTATGTCTATAAGGAAGTTGGTCCAACTGAAATTTTCGGCAATTACAAGTCTTCTCAATTAAGTTAACAAAACCATTTAAGTATCCGGCAATAACATAGTTCTCGTATAAATTGATAGGATGCACATGATAACAATGTGATTTATTACTCCTACAACATAGCTTTTTTTAGCCCACTTTGTCATTAGAGTACTCATTTTTGCAGCAGCTTCAAGCCTTTCTCAAAACCATTTTTGTAGTAAACCACGTATATGTTCAACTAATTTTGTGACCGGTAGCTCTCTTACGTTCTTCAAAATCCCTTTCAAACACTCTGCAATGTTCATTATTATTATGCAATATCTTCTTCCGTTAAAGTGACTTCTAGCCCACTTTGTAGGATCGGCCTCATTCAAATATTATGCAACACTCGCATTTGTACCCCTTATTTGAGTCATAATCTGATTAAACTCAACCACCCTATAAGCTTTTGAATACTTGTAAAATATATCATGGACTTCAACACCTCTAAATTTTGCTTTCATGTATTGACCAAGGTGATACATACAATGAATTAGGGAACACGCGTGTAATTACCTTTGCAATGCTTGGATTTCGGTCTGAGATAAATACAAGATTGTTCATTTCACCAATCAACCCATGTAACTTTGTAAAAAACCAATACCATGATTGGTCGTTTTCTGAATCACAAATACCAAAGGCCAATGGGTAGACTTGGTTATTTCCATCCAAACTTGTTACAATAAACATGGTATCCTGATGCTTGCATTTCTAGAAAGTTCCATAAACAGCTATCACTGGACGAATACAAGATTTAAACCCTTCAATGGAAGATCCTAATGCCATGAAAAAAAAAATACTTGAAGCGATTTACAATGTTAGTGTCAATGAATGTGATTGTCTTTGGATTTTGTATTTCAAGCATGTGATAATATAAAGGAAGAATGGTAAATGAGTCCTCTGGTGAACCCCTAGCTAAACCAAAGGCGACCTCTCTAGCCCTCCATGCTTTGTTATAATTAAAAGTCATTCCACACTGCTTTTTCATATCTTCAATTATGTCATTCGATCTGTAAGACTGTGAGGTTCCCTCAAACTTTGATTTTATACATTGTCTAATCAATTTGTTACATGCTTGTTGATGATCAAAGTGGAGGGCGTCAAGAGCATATGTGATTGAGCTTATATTTTCGTACACGAAATGATTCACAATCCTTAAGTTTTGTTGCATGAACACACCATTTGCAATCTTCAACATTGCATGTCAAACCAACAAAGTTTTGGTGGACTTGTTCACTTTGAACCGAAAATGTTTAACAATTGACAACAAACTAATCTTCATATATAACTCTTACTTACTATGAAATAAATCACCAACCCTAACTTCTTTAACATTGTTGACTATATCCTCTAAGGATGTATAACTTTCATGTATTGTTAATGATTTTATCCCAATTCCCTGGGAACTCGCAACCCTTGATCTTCTTGAAGGTACCTCTAAGTTTGATGGCTGACTATCTCCAGCTTCATCTTCATTGTCCAACCCAATAGAAAATACATCAACATTTTGAAAGTCATTTGGACTCAGTAGACTTTCATGTATATTATCAAGACCAACTCTATTGCCATTATCCAATTCACAAACATTGGCAATGTCTTCATTGACATGTTCATTGTTAGGACCTTATGTGTTTGGAATTATTCTTGTTTTCCGTTCTATAGTAACATATAATGAGGTTCTCGTATTCACAACAGAATTTTCACACAAGATACTTACACATCATCATCATTTACAACTTCAAACGATGCTAAAACCTCCGGTGAATTATAGATGAACTTCATTTTGATTGAGGACTCGTTTGGATTGGCATCAACTAGATGAGATATGATGTCATGTAATGATTCATACGACGTTTCCCTTGAAATTGAAATTACTTTAGACATTCCAGATTGATATTTGAACTTCCCACCACTTTGACTCCTTTCACCGTCGTATAAAACAACAAACCGAACTTTATCCATACAACCCACCTTTCAAATGCATAAGAAATTAATGATTAAATTCCTAAACAAATATTCTAAACTGAAACACTGTTTGAAAATCTGGATGTCGTTAGGAATTTCCAATGTCATCCTGACGATGTTTGGAATTCCCAACTATGTTAGGAAATACAAACGGTGTTTGAAATTCAGGATGGCATTGGGAATTCCTAATAACGTTAGGAAATCCTAACGAATGGTGTTTGGAATTCCCATCTCGGTTAGGAAATACAAACACTGTTTGGAATTCCGAATGCCGTTAGAAATTCCCAACAAAGTTAGGAACTCTGAACTCAGTTTGTAATTCTCATAACACAGTTGAGAAATCCAAACACCGTTGAGAAAACAGTGTTGGACATATTTTCAAAAAAAAAAAAAAAAAAAAACTATCAATTGTTTAGATTCAATACTACAATGGAAAATTGATCACAATAATATCAAATTCAAACAAAACTCATGCTCTATTACATTCATATAAACTATTTTCACAAAATAAACAACCCTAATAAACAAATCAAAGTAAATAAGAGATTCAAACAAGAAATAAACTTTAAATTTATGTATAAACTTTAAATCAATCACAACAACATCAAATTCAAACAAGACACATGCTTTATTATGTAAATGTAAACTATTTTCACAAAAATAATACACACATTCAAGTAAATCGGAGATTAAAGATAAGTATAAAGTATAAAAGTATAAAAGTTCAAAAAAGATAAAAACTAACCTCAAAGCTTCAATAGAAGGAACCCTTATAGTTGATGAATAATGGAAGCTTTCAATGGTGGAGTTTGTAAATATTTGCAAAAAATTCGACAGATGAAGGAAGAGAGAACAAAAGAAAAAAAAAAATTGGAGAGGAGAAAGAGAGAGGTCGAATCTGTTATAGTGGGGAGAGGTGGAAATAAGAGGAAAAGATGGGAATAAGAGGTATAGAATGGATAGATAAAGTAGAAAGTAAAAAGTAAGTAAGTAAGTAAGTAAGGGTATAATAGTACTTACACATGAAAAAAAGAGTTAGTTTTACAACTTTTTCAAAAACAGTTCAGTTGTTAACTTCATACTCCAAAATGGACTAGTTTTCAATCAAACCCAAATATTTAGTGCCATTAATGTGCTTTAAGTATTTCCTTCTTAAATGTTTAGGCTCGAAAGTTGATATGAATCTTTGATTCTTAATGGGGTAATTGCACTAAAGTCCCAATTTTATTTTTTTTCGAATTGTCACCTATTTAAACGTCTTTGTCATATCAGTAACTCTAATCCCTTCTTTTTCAAAAATACATCACTTTAGTCCATTTTACCAAATTACTAACAGTCAACTATAACTAAACATACAAAAGGGTCCATTTTGCTCCTAAAAGTTTTTTGTTATTACATTTTAATTTCCAAAAAAAAAAAATCAAATGCATTTCATATTTTAATATCAAATAAAAATCAAAATAAGAACAAAAAAAAATATTTTCTTAAAAAACAGGATTTTTTTATTATTATTATGAGCATAATATTAATTTAAATATTAAAAATTAAGATTAAAAAATATTAAGAAACAGAAAATAAAAAATAAAAAATTAATTTTTCTTGTTGAAACGATGGAGATCTGGACTGGAAATTTCCAGATCTCAATCATTTAGAGATCCATTGGTCTAAAAAAAATTTATTTTATTTTATTTTTCTGTTTTTTAATATTTTTTAATATTAATTTTTAATATTTAAATTAATATTCTACTCATAATAAAAAAAAATCCAGTTTTTTTAAGAAGATATATTTTTCTTCTTAATTTGATTTTTATATAATATTAAAATATGAAAAGTATTTGAAAGAAATTTTAGAAAATTAAAACCGTAATAACAAAAAACTTTTAGGGGCAAAATTGACCTTTTATACATTTAATTATAGTTGACTATTAGTAATTTGGTCAAATTGACTAAAGTAATGCATTTTGGAAAAAGAAGGGATTAGAGTTATTAATATGACAAAAACGTTTAAATAGGTGGCAATTCAAAATAAAATAGGGACTTTAGTGAAATTACCCCATTCTTAATTGATTAAATGAGTGAAATGCACACTTGCAATTAAAGTAATAATTAACATTCAATATCTTCTTAAATTAATAAGTATTAATTTATCAATTAATTAATATCTCACTTAATTGATTGATTTTATTTAATACAGTCGTTATAATAATATATATAAATAGATAACAACTTAAAATTTTGTTTTGAAAATTATGATTTTTTTCAATTATAACCTTTCATGCTCTCAATCGTCCACTTTTTCTCTTTATTGGATGAGAACAAATGAATAAATAGACGTTGAAATAATGGATTTAAATTAAAATTTTAAACCCTTTTAAGTTAATATACAGTTTAAAATTGTTTTGAACATATAAAGTTCAGAGTTTTGATTTGTGGCAGGTTGTGTACACTTACCAGAATCAGTCTGAGCACAAGTCAAAACACACTTGCAATCTCCTGATATTCAGACCTTTTCAAAGTGCTGAATTAAACTTTAACAATTAAATGCATTTTGGCAAGCAAGGAAAAAACTTGAACAGCAATCCCACTTAATACATCTTTAAGTGCAACTTGTGAAGAGTCTGCATCAATCACACAAAATGACTTTAATATGTATTCTGCTTTTTTACTTCTCCAGCGATCTATTTTACATGAATGTAAGCAAATAAGATAAGAAAATCTAATATATATATATATGTTCGTAGAGGGAGCAGTCTCTGTAAAAATTAGCTATCCTACAACTACAGTTATTGTACATTCGTTCAAGCACAAATTATCTGTTTGCGCTTCATAACGTTCTCCAAGTTCTCGGAAACCGCTGCAGTTAAATTCGGATCCTCAAATCCAAGCTCTGCACCAAATCTGAAACAGCAACAGAACAACATCAGTTATCATCTAATACTCTCAAGAAAATAGGCTTGAGAAACAAGATGGGAGATAAAGGAATGAATTGGCCAATATATACTTTGCACTAGTTTATTTATGGAGTGAGGAGGCTAGAGCACTAAGTAAAATCTAACCCAAATTTTAAACTGGTAGAGAGGAAAAAAGAATCATAATAACAATTATAAATGAATAAATAACAACAACAAAAATCCAATAGTTAATGGTTAATCTCTCTATTTTTTTTTTCTTACATAAAAAGCAGAATGTTAAAACCTAAATGAGTAATGTAAACGTAATGAAGGTTTCATTTCCTTACTTTGGATCAAGCACTAATTTCTGGACTTCTTTGATAGCTGTACTTGCTGCATACAGTGATATCTTTCCGACCTGCATCAGATCCATTACAAATTTTTTTTAAAAACTGAAAAAGAAAATGAAAAACTGTAATAACTAGGGGAAATTCAAAACCTAAAATTTCAATGGGAGGGATGGCACTGAATACTTTTGAGAAATATTCACTTTCACTTACCTCTAAAACTTGAAGTTTTGCTTCATGGTCATTGGGAAGACAGCGAATTTCTTCAGCCAATCTTACAGCCTCTCCCACACTTTCCGGAGATAAGAAATCAAATCCCAACTGAACAGTGGACTGAAAAATGTATCAAGAGGAAACAAGTTATTCAACATAATGTTATTCAAAATTAGGAATAAAAATATCAAAACTTTAAGACACAACTAAAGTGATTCAAGTTTCTTCAATTCCATCAACATTCAAGCAGCTCAATGAGGAATCACCGAGTTAGAATCCTCTCCTAGTCTTTTTTTTTCCTTGTTCTTTTTCAAGAGTAAGTGAAACACTTGCTTACATAGAGAAAAATACAAATAAATCTTGACTATGTAATTTTTTTTTATGCTCAAGTGTCAGTAGATTAGGAAAAGACTAGGAAAAAAAAGATTAGGAGAGAATTCTAACTCGGAATCACCACTATGAGAAGCTTAAAATGGTATTGTGCTCCATGCTGAAGCCCCTTTGGTGGAAACACTTTTAAAAAATTTAACATTTAATGACTTCACTTTCATAGTTTCATGGCCAAAAGTAGCTTCAAAGAGAAATCAAAGTCAAACAGTACTTTGGTTTTCTTTCATTTTTCAATCAGTTGAAGCTTACAAAAAGCCTAAAACTCAAAATATTTGTTGATATACAGATATCAATTACAGACAATTGCAAGAGCAGAGGAGCAAACAGAACAGATCAACTAGCCTCATAAACAACACAAACAACATGCTTTATGTGCCAGTTAATAGAAAAATCCTCTCCTGCAGTATAGGGTTTTTCTCATTACTGGTTTCAATAATTCAAAAAATTCAAGTGACATCGTCCTATTTAGTAACAGTAATGAAATCTCTCATCCTAGAGAGGACTCCACAGCTTATATAGGCATCAACTTCCACAGTTCAATTATACATAGTGTTACACGAGACATTACAGACCCTTCATCCAAAGAGATATCAATAGCTACCCTGCCATTGTAAGATAAAATAAAAATGGATAGTTCACATGATATCTCACCGATCAGATTCAATATATTTAAAGATAATTCAAAATACACATTTGGTTAGTCAAAAAAAATAAATAAATACACGTTATATAAAACTTTATAAAGGACAATGACTCACCTGAAGATTTCTCACTTGGAAAGGGCATCCAGCAGGGATAAATACTGCTTCTCCCAAATGCTGTTCAAATGACCATGGCTCTACTCCTGATAGAGAAATAAAATAATATATAATCTATTCACAACATAAAGAGAAAAAAGGGTATTAAAAAAAAAACACTCAATGTAAATATAGACCATAAAAAGACAAAACAAAGGTAAACTCTCAACTATATCAGTATACCAAATTTTACAAACCATATGCAAAATGACCGCCAACAGTTTAAACAAGAAGATTCTCCTAGTAAGAATCAAGTTGGGGCGGAATAAATTTCAACAAAATTTGATGTTTTAGTTTCACAAGCACTTGTCCAGCTCCGGTCTGGAGAAAACAGTGAGGAGAAGAATTTTTTTAAAGCTAAAGGAGAAGTTTAATTTTTATCTTATTTTATTTATTTATTTTATTTTATTTTATTTTGTGAGATAAGGCACCTTATGTCCTTATCTCTAATGAAAATCTAGTTCCATTATGCGTTTTAGTCTCAAAAGAAGTTTTTTAAGTACTCTAACACACTCTCTCATATGCAAGACCAACATGTTTGCCATGTGGCTCAGACCCAAGCACAAACACATAATAATTTAAAATATAATCATGTGGGGACTCAATCTCAGAAATTCATTTAGTTCCAATACCATGTTAGTAACCGCTAGACCTAAAAGTTTAAACCGTTAATAAAAGACCCCACAATAATATTCAAGCACTCTAACATAGTCTAATTTTTATATTAAATAAAATACTAAATCAAACAAAAAATAAAAAGAATATTTTAAAACTAGAGGAGGCCCTGCCTCCACCATGGAGGCCCAAGAGCACCAATTGTGATTTCTTTTAAATAAAAAGAATTTTTTAAGGTTATAATCATCTTTTTAATAAGAGTTGTAAAGATATTATGCTCATTTTAACCATCAACAATGGTCAACTAACTTCTTTAACTAACAGATGTTAACCACAACAAGTGCCAACAAGTGCCAACCATGAATAACAAAACCAAAGATAAAAACATTTAGGGATTTTACCATTTTTCTAAAATAAGAAGTAATATCCATTTCAATTGGCAACAAAAACATAATTAACTTATTAACAAACCATGTGAGTGAGACTAATGCAATTACAATTTTTGGATTTCACAGGATAGAGTGAACAGAAGTCTCAAAAGGTGCAGCATATGTAACACATCTACTGCTCAACTCATTGGTAAGAAAAATGCCTCTTCAACCTCACCAAATATTTGATTATAGCAAAAAAAAAATGTTGGTTTTCTTACCAAATTCTTCTTTCAACTTTATTTTATGATCCCCACTCAGATATACTGCTTCATCATAAAGAGGACGTGTCACCTGAGATCCAAATAATATTAAGGCATAAGCACTACGGAACTTCATACTTGTGAATTCTCATGAAAAGAAAATAGAGCTTATACCAGCCAAATGTGAAAACTGAGCAAAAGGTTATATTTTTAAGCAAATAAAGTAATAAACTTACAAAGTCATTAATAAGACTCTCCGACTTCCCAAAATCCATCAAGTGTTCTTGTAAATACTCGATTAACTTTGGAACATCCTGCCGCCGAAAGACATCCCAATAGGCTCCTGGATGACATTCCTCAGAAATATCTAAACCATCTCTATTCAACTGTTCAGCATTAACAATTTCCTCTTTAAGAGCAGCAACTTCAATCCCGTGATCCTCCATCATCTCATTCTCATCTGCAGTAGACTTTTCCCCATCTTCATTCTCTATATCATGTCCACCAAGTGATAAATCAGGTAAACTTTCCTCATCCAAACCCTTTTGTGGATTCCCAGTTGACTCATTCACCTCACATTCCGCAAAGGAACTTTGTATATTCTCAACTTTTGTTTTCTGTAGCTTCATTTCACACGTATGCACCAATAGATATACCTAAAGATATCTCATAAAGTATAAGTCAATAACACTCTATCACTATGCTTAAGTCACTGTACACCAAAAGGTACCAAAGAGAAAGAAACCAGACAAATGAAGATAGAATTTGTTCATACAAGCATTAATTTTACAAGTAATTAATTGATAGCAAGGACATGGTGAGATTTTAAAACACGATATTACCCACATTTAAGACGAGCTAAATACCAAAATACAGCTGCAAACCATCTTTTTATCAAGAATAATCACAAAATTACCAGTAAGCAATTCATATTGAAGACAGTGATATTTCAAGGGAAAAAAGAAGGAAAGCAGCTAGCAAAGTCAATTGAATGTAATTTACAACCAAAAAATGTAACTTACCATGTCACGCATATTCAAGTGAAGTTTGGTCACTGAATCACCCCTACCAAGTTCGTCATAAGTCCCGTAAGACATATAAATCTTAAATCCTACATCATTCTGTAAGGAATAATGCGGCAATTTTGCAGCAACATTTAGAAAACCCAATCGGGAATGGATATACTCAAGTAAAGGCATTTTACTGACAAATTCAGGTCGATGGTACAACAGAAACTCTTCAGAAGCACTGGGGGAAGGCCAATCTTTTAACTTCAACATTTCTGGCCAACCATCTTCATGGATTTGTCCCTCTGAGTATCCTTTGATGAACTGGCTAAGTTCAATATCAATCTGCGATCATGTGAACACCATACAGAAGATATTAGCCACAATTAACAGATGATATTAATAAATGAAGGACAAAAGAAGAACCATAAACATAAGTCAATAACAACGAAAGCCCACCTCAGACCAGTCTAAGCAATTTATGGCAGTCACCAGTCTGTTCTCAGGTTTCAATTCCTCATCTGCTGTTTCTCGAATCCCTCTCCGTATATCCTCTGGATGCCAGACTGGCATGGATGACCTGTCACATACCTGCTTGATGATAACAGGTTCACCCTTGGCCCAATGCTTTCTAAAATTTCCAATCCCTTCGGTTCTAATATCTTTAGATGATAAACAATACAGGAAATTATCCTCCCCCTCCTCTCTGTGGGCACATTGGCAAAGTCTGGCATCATCTAACTCGGTTTTCCGTAGAGTTCCAGCATCATGAACCTTACAACTGCTAGCCATTTCCTCCACATTTTTCACCAGTTTCGCAACCCAATTCATTTTAAAAATCCGACTAAGGTTCAATGATTGATAACCACAGCCACCATACTCCTTGGAAGGGCATGGAATGCTTCCATCACTATTGGCTTTCCAGCCAGGAAACTTGTCTGATAATTTTAATCTTATTGTGGATACTTGTTCTGATGCATTTTCTTTATCTTGACATATGTCACCAGTATGATTTTCTGTCACTTCTCCCTTAACACCACTCATAAATGCTCCCCGAAGATCTTGACAGCAACTAAGACACAGATCATATGAGCAATTTGGACAATGCCGGTGATAATCAATGATAGGTATCCTGCAGATATTGCTGCAAGACAACAACTCAGCACAAAGTGAAATGCTTTGAATCTACACAAGAACCACATGTGGTTATGTATGAGACATGAGTAAATTTTACACCCTCCAATTCATAACCCCAAGAAAAAGATCTGTTAGATTTCAGCCTAATAAACTAATCAGAAAAACAACTTCTTCCTTCAACTTTATAGGTCACATAGATCACCAAAAATACGACTAAAGGAATCAAGCTCATGGATTGGATCAAATGATATGAATACTATCAGAGACTCTAACTACATATAAATCAAATAGTATTAATAAGAAATAGGTTCAAAAGTTCTCAAGGTGGTACCAGCACATTTGCTCATCTGCATTTAATTTTGCCCTGACTAATTCTATTTCATTGCCTGAAAAAGAGGATTGCAAAAAATGTCACATAAATAACAAACATTATATGCAGTATACGTAAGCTCATTAATTCGCATGAATTATGGTACAATTTCCTAGTCGTTAGATTAGAGAACTTTCAATGGCTAAACTGAACTTGACTAGTATAATTAATGCACATAAGAAATAGTACATGTGACTATGTGAGATTAAATTTCAATCACTGAAAGTGCTCTAATAAGATAGTAGAAAACTTGTTTCAATTTGTGTCCAAAAAAAAAACACAAAAAACTGTGTTCGTGCACGTATACTAAATGCTAGATGCCACTGGAACATCAAAATATCTTACCCCGTAGTCTTTTCTCCAGTTCTACTTCAGAGCATTGTATCTGATGGATCTTCTTAATTACAGGAAGCACAGCCGATAACAGGCAGTGAAGATATTGCAGCTTGTCTAGAACAGGTATTTCCCGTATCCTTACCTGCAACTCAGTCAAGATGCTTAATGCTTTAACTAGAAAATCATACAAAACAAAATTGTATTTCTTATTTACAAGATATACAGAAATTTCTCTTTCGATCCGGGAATGAAATACCTTAATCATATTATCCGCACGTAAGCATGCCTTGCAATTACAAGAACCACGACAGGCAGGACAGATTTTCTCAATTTCTTCCATCGGAATGTCCGAGTACCTGAAAGATGAGGCATAAATACACACTATGCTAGTAATTAAAATACTGAATACAAGTATGCCAACCCAAAATTCAACCTCACCATGTTGAAATACAACTATCACAGTATCCTCTCCTATCACATTTGAGGCACCAAAGAACTCTTTCTCTATCATTCCTTCGGCATTGATGGCAAGTCTGTCCACCAATGTCTTCAGAAAGATCCATACTCCCATTAGAGTATTCCTGCAGACCAACTAGTCCACCTCCATATCAGTGACACAAAATTGGGAAAAATAGACCTCAACACAATTATTATAAATAGTTATATTAACAGAGGAGTCCCACTCTTAAATGTTATTTTTATTTTTAGGATAAGATTCAACTAAATAAAATATCACTAATGATTGCAGTTCTTTTCATATACATGCATATATATATATATAGAGAGAGAGAGAGAGAGATAAATATATATTCCTTTTCCATGTAATGCTCCACGCAAATAACTTTATCTGACAATAGTGACCTAATTTTCACATGGTTAAATGATACTTTTAATTCTTTAGTCCTGAAATTTAGTCTAGATAACTACATGGCATATTTTGATTAACTACTGCAGGACCTTGACAAAAAAAATTATTTCAGATGTTTCTGAAGCAACAACAAAGTTCAATGAGACAGTGAGAAGGCCAATGATTTTTGTTAATTTTGTGACAAGAATCAATGCCAATGACTATCAGCATGAAAACATCTATAATAGTATCATCAATGATGCTGACAGTTGCTATTAGATATATTGTAATTTAACTCACCGCCGTGGCACCAGCATCAAAGCTCATTTGTGATCTGTTACGAGAGGTCTCCATACCAGAACGGGTTGGTGTCTTATAAGACCTCAAGTTCTCTTCAAATTCTGCAACTTCTCTTCGTGAATCATTATTTTCCTTGAGAGAATTACGTGCCGAAGAAACCCTAGTAGGAGGTGTTGTATCAGGGGAGTAGCGAAAATGACTTTTCGACACCTTCTCCATAAATTTCTTACCCGAGACAGAAGGATAGTCACCACCAGATTTTATATTCACGATTGGCATGTCAAGATCATCACTCTTGCTCTCCAAATATATATCACTTTCACCTAAAGATTTTCGTTTAGCTTTCTTTTGACTAGCCCTTAATGCAGAATTAGCAGCCCTCCTCTTTGCCTGAATGTAGTGTTTTTCGCATACAGTTTTATCCGGCATAGACATTGCAGTGCATCTCCACTGTTTCCCATCGGACCTCTTGCAACGCAAATCATCTGGAATCCCAACATTATCCTCTCCGTTACCTGAGCTTGACCGCGGTTGATCCATTGATAATTCAGCAGTACTAGTACAATCAATTCAAATCCATACACATTGACTAATTTGAGCACATCTGATCCATGTTCACCAACTGCAAGATACAACACAAGCAATTGGTTCTACAGTACAATTATCCAAATTAAACACCATCCATAACAACTTAAAACTAAATCCTAAAAATGTATATCAAGGAAAAATTAGAAAACAAAACAAAAGGCTCCCCAAGAAGCATTCACATAAAGATTGACAATTGATTATAATATTAACTTAGGACACTGAAAAAACTTAAGACCCACGAACCCAAAATAATCTTAAACGAGTAAAACCACACATAAACAACCCACAAGAACGAAAACAAAGTAGTAGTGAATTTGTGAAGAGAACAAAAATAAAATCATAAATCTTTTTTCTATTTGAATGATGAAGTTGAAAACAAACCCGAAAGTCAAGGCCGATACGAACAGCACTAGAGGCATGCACTGGTTGTTGAGAAAGACAGACGCCTAGTCAACAATCGTAATTATTCATCTACTGCAGACTGAAAGCATAAACTCACAATTTAGGGTTCTTTCATTCCAGCAAACTCCTAGTTGCATCCGACTCCACATAAACAAATTTTCTGATCCTCATTTTGTAACATACAGTATGTATATATTTTTTAAGGGTTAACTTCACATATACCCATACGTTTATATGAAATTTCACTCTTAGGTTACTTTTCATTTTATTACAAACACATCCCTCCAAAACACTGATCATAGGGATGTCAAAATTACCTATTGGTCCGGGGACCCGTGGGGACCCGCCCGGTTAGGGGCGGTTTTAACCGTACCATTTAAGTTGTGGTATGGGGCCGGTATTTTTTCAATCCCCGATTTAATTTCGTTATAATTACAAGATTTCAAGTCCCCACCCCGCCTAGTCCCCGTCCCCGCTATCAATATGTATATATATACAGTCTTTCTATTATCAGCAGTTTCTTGCATGTGGACCATTGGATTAAAAAGATGTTTTGATAAGTGCATGTAGCCAAGTCAAAGTATTTAAATCTAATAGCCCACATGCAAGGAACTGATATATCTTTTGTCAGTTCGAACTGACAATATAAAAACTATATATATATTATATAAACATAATTTTCCCTCCCACTAACATAATTTTCCCTCTCTTTTTTCCCCTCCATTGAAACACTACCCCATTCCAGATCATTATATATAATATACCCCTCACACTATTATTTTCATATTATTCAACAATATATATATGAACTTTATCAAAAAAAAATCATAAAAAAATACATTAATGGGATGGGGCAAAAACCCGATCCCCTAATGCGTACCGTTTATTTTAATGTGGGTATTCATTCAGAATGGTACTTCTCATACAAATTGGTATTGGAAATGGTAATGGAAAAGCCATCCCCAACCCATACTATTGACATCCCTAGCTGACCAATAGGTTAAGTAACCGTGAAATTAACGTCTGAAGACACCACAGCTTTTCTAGATTGAATATGCTTTGAAAAATTGTGCTACTTTACTTTGTGAATCCTGTTTATATGCATCATGTTGTATTAATATTTCAATTCATGTGATTACACATGTAGTCAATTATAAATTCTTGTTGTTGTAGATTCCATGAATCAACTACAGAACGAATATACAAATTATGTTTGTCCAACGAAAGTCACGAGAGAATTTTTCATCTCCCTCTTGATCATCTCTTGACTTCAAATCTATCTCAATCTAAAACTATGAGGTTATTGTCCTGTAATAAATGAAAGGACAAGTCACTAAATTTTCGTCAAAAATTTTGATATCTGAGTTTGAAACACAGCAAGTAAATATATCCGAATGGATAGTTAACGGTGATGGTAGTTAACAGTGAGCATTCTGAGTAGTCAAGACATTTTCTAAGGTGTGTGAGAGTTCGTTCACATGATAAGTTCATCAAATAACAAAATCTTTAAGTTTTGATTAGTTTCTGTTCTCTTGGTGTTTTGTTAATCCATTTCAAAGTGTAGATTGTTTCCAGATTTTCATGCTTTTATATATCTTATTTCCAGATTGGTTTCTATTCATATTATTTCATGTATCTTACAATTAGTTTGCATGCTTTAAACTTTCCTAAATTGTGTCTTGAATTTCTTTTTATCATATGTAAATTAAATAAATTATTATGTTGTTTTATTATTACGGTTATTGACACTAGTCCCCCGTCAATTTTACGCGAGTTTCCATTTTACCCTTCAAACTTTTTTTTAAATATTAAACCCTCTGAACTTTCATTTATTGGCAAAACTTGACTGTAAATAATACCTCTTCAAACAAGCATTCAGGGGGTAATAAACCAAACCGTTTATCAATAAATGAGAGTACAGAAGGTTTAATGTCGAAAAAAGTTCAAAGGGTAAAATACAAACTCACTTAAAGTTCAGGGGAGACTAGTGCTAATAAGTAATAACCCTTATTATTATTATAATTATTTTTATTCTTAAACTCATACCGATTTTAGTAAATTTTATTGTTTTTTTAGCACTCATAAACTCCGAAGAATCTATATCATTTGTTTATTATTATCTTTGTTTCCACGTGAGTTTGTATATTATCATTTTATATATTTTACATATTCACTTTGGTTGTATGTTTTGATTTCTTGTTGTCGTATATTAAGGAAAGTGTATTCAATTAGGATTTTAAAAAACTTTTAACGACTTTTATGGAATTAAAAAGTTTAGGTGTATTCAATATAGACTTTTAACGACTCTATAAAAGTCATGAAATATTCGACTTTTATTGACTTTTAAATAGTCTTTAAAAATCATGTGGTATTCAATCAAGACTTTTTAATAGTCTATGAAAGTTATGCGGTATTCAAAATCTCAATAACTTTTAACGACTTTAAAATATCAATGACTTTTAATGATTTTAGTTATAACAAATCTCACAATTTGTCTTCTATTCCCACCAAAGACTTTGAATGACTTTTGAAAAAAGAAAATAAAAATAGAAAGAATTTCATTTTAAAAGAAAAATATAAAACTCTTTAAAAAACATTAACAACCAAATATATGTTCTATTTTCAAATAAAAACACACTCATTCTTAACAAATTTCATAAATAAAATAAAATAAAAAACTTTAAAATGAATAAATATTATAAATAAAAAAATACAAACATTAACGATCTATAACAAACAAACAAAAAAAGTAATATAAAACAACTCTTTATCGGCTATGCAATTAAGGATGAGTTCATATTTTTTTACCTAATTTTTTTTAAAACAACTAAATAACACCGAAACAAATTAAATGAACTTCATTTATGTAAAATAAAAATAATAAAAGACAAAAACTACTACTTAACCATGTCAATATGCCATAATCAAAGTAGCGTATGAGCGTGACTCCATGTAATTATGATCAATATCAAACTACTCACTTTTAGGCATGGATCTTATTCAACAACTAGGTGCGGTTTTTATATTTTATCTTTAGTAACTTGAATGAACTTTTGATTGATTTTTTATATTCACTGTCATACTTTCGTAGTGACATGTAAACGTTAATATTATTGTCGGTTTGCTACATTTATTCTAAAAGAAAATTTATAATATTTTTACTAATTATAAAAAAACAAATAAAATTTTGACTAATTATTAAAAAAAAAAAAAAAAAGGAGCAAAATGTCTTTATAATGCAAAATATAATTAAAATAAAAAAAATTAAAATCACATATATAGACATGAATGCTTTTGTCAAGTTTAAGTTACGATGATTTTCTTTTATTCATTTGAAAAATTATTTTTATTGACATGATAAATATATATAATTTTGCTAAAACAAATTATACATTATATTTAGAAGTCAATGAAAGTCTATAAAAGTCTTTTAAAATGAAAGTCTACGAAAGTCTTTAAAATGAAAGTCTATGAAAGTTTTTCACCATTCAAATATTTGACTTAGGGGAGTTTTTTCTTCTCTTAGGGTTTTGTCTAAACCTTAGTGTAGAAGTAGTTAGGGTTAGCAGCCAGGGGTTGCTTCGGTATCAAGCTTTCGTTTCTCCTCATTCAGTTTGCTTCCGAAACCATGGATCAGGATGAAATAGCAAAGCTTTGCGCTGCCCTCTCTATTCAGAGTAAAGACGAGAGGCTATGGAGTGTCAAGGACACGTTGAAAGTTTCGGCCGGGAAAAAACTTGACTTGTGCTTGGTGGGGAAAGTTCTTGCGACTAAGAATATTAACAGGGAAGCCTTCCGTGCGGTCATCCCTAGGATTTGGCAAACAACGGTTGATATCGAGGTGGTGCAAGGTAATGTTTTTCTGTTTTATTTCCAGAACCCAGGTGACCGTTTTCGGATAATGGCTGGCGGTCCTTGGAGTTTTGATAATTGCTTACTTGTTCTGGAGAAACCTTCGGGTGTGGGAGATATCTCTAAGTTAGAATTTTCAAGGGTGGTTTTTTGGATTCAGATCCCTAATGCACCCTTGATCTGCATGACAAAGGAGATGGGGGAGTTTTTAGGTCAGCTTATCGGTGAGTTGGTTGATATTGATGTTGGAGTTACTGGAGAGTGTTTTGGCAAGTATATCCGGCTTAAGGTGGCCATTGATATTACTAAACCATTACAGCGGTGTCTCTGCATAGAACTGGTGGAGGGGGAGGTTTCCATTCTTCTTCTCAGGTACGAATGGCTTTCTGAATATTGTTTTACATACGGAATTATCGGTCACTCTTACCAGGTTTGCTAGGATACAGAGCGGGGTAAAGGTGGGTGTGGTAGTCATGACTTTGCTTTTGGGCCTTGGTTGAGAGCTTCTGGTCCTCCGGGACAGAGGAAATCCTCTGGTCAACGCCGTCAACAGGATGGTGAGCCATTTGAGACGATTGGGGGGGATAGGGCTTGGGATTCCTCTGATGGCAACACTGCTAAGTCAGGCGACTCTTGGAGGCCAAAGAGTGATGAGGCTCGTATTCGGAATAACAGTTCTGCTTCTAGTGCATATTCTGACTCTGTAGAGGCGGTTTCGAGGGGGATGTCCGAGAGGGAAACGGTTAAAGGGACTCCGAGTACAGGTTTTGAGATGAGGTCTCGTACAGTTGACAGTTTGGTTGGCACAAGGGCTGTTGGTGATATCACGCAGAAACATATGTCCTCAGGGACTCTTAACAGGATGGTGCCAGTGGATTTGGGGAAGACAGTTATGGAGGAGATGGTTAATTTGCATGAAGTGTCCGTTCGGGAGGTTAAGGATTCTGGTGGGATTGAAACAAAAGAGAAAACAAATGTTCAGTTGTCAGATATGGAGGAGAGGGTGCAAGATGATTCACTGATTAATTCTCGGAAAAAGAAAGGGAAGTGGAAGAGATGGGCTAGAGAAGGGGGATTCCGGGAGTGTGACTCGAATGTTTTGGTTTCAGTGGATCTAAAAAGGGGTCCTGCTATGGGGACGGATGAAGATGGTTTGGTTTTGAAGAAGCTTAGGAATGACATTGCTTTTGACCCTGTGTCAATTGAGATATCGGCGAGTCGGGTGGAGTCCCCGGCTTGCCGGACTCAATGAAAACATTGTTTTTGAACGCTCGGGGGTTGGGAGGTGACCGAGCGTTCCGGGTCCTGCATTCGTTAATACAGGACCAGCATCCCGTCATTGTGTTTTTAATGGAGACAATTTGTGATGAGAAGGCTATGGAGAGGATTCGAATTAAATTGAATTTTGATGCTAAGTTGGTTGTTGACAGGGTCGGAAATAGTGGAGGTTTGTGTTTACTTTGGAAGGCTGAGGTTGATGTTTCGCTGTTATCTTACTCACGTTTTCATATTGACTCGACTGTTACGTCTCATAATGAGTTAACGTGGAGACTCACAGGGTTTTATGGCAACCCCTGCGCGAATGAGAGAGTCCACGGTTGGACTTTATTGAAAAGGTTGGCTGGGTTGTCCTCTCTTCCGTGGGTGGTGGGAGGGGACTTCAATGAAATCGTCTGTTTGGCGGAGAAAGTGGGGGGGGTTGTGCGTCAGGAGGCTCTTATGGATAATTTCATATTAGCTTTGGAGGATTGTGAGTTGTTTGATTTGGGTTTCTCCGGTCCGAATTTCACTTGGACTAATAAACGTGGGGGTTCAGATTTGATTCAAGAACATTTAGATAGGTGTGTGTGTAACGTAGCTTGGAGAAATCTTTTTCCGTTGGCTTCGGTCTCTCACCTGGACTTCTGGAAGTCTGACCATCGACCCATTGTTCTCAACGTTGTGGAAAGAGCCCCTATGGTTGCTGGGGGTCGTAGGTTTCATTACGAAAGTGCATGGGCTGGGCGTGATGATTTTCAGAGGATTGTATCGAAATCCTGGGAGTCGGGGGATGGGTGTGATTCCATGCAGAAAATTCGGGCCCGTCTTTCTTGTTATGCTAAGGACCTGCACAGGTGGAATAGAGATAATTTTCGGAAGTCTAAAGAGGGTATTATGGCTAAGAAAAGGGAATTGGCAGAGGTAAACAACAAGGGGGTGTGTGGGATTGGTGGGTGGAATCAGGTGCAGCGAATTGAGAGCGAGTTGGATGAGCTCTTGAGGGAAGAGGAAAGTTATTGGCGTCAAAGGTCTAGGGTGTCTTGGCTTCAAGGAGGGGATAGAAACTCGAAGTTTTTTCACGCTAAAGCCTCGTCGAGGAGACGAAGGAACTGCCTAAGTGGGCTGTTTGATAGCAATGGTGTGTGGAGGGATTCAGACGATGATATGGAGGAGATTGTTGGCAGCTATTTTTCTTCATTATTTGACAGTTCTAGGCCTGACCAAGATAGTGTGGAGCAAGTGTGTAGTGCGGTGCATGCAAGGCTGCAGCCTAACCTTCGTGACTCCCTGGATGTGGCATTTACAGAGGATGAGGTTAGAGATGTGTTCTTCAAAATGAACCCCTCGAAGGCGCCAGGAGAAGATGGCTTCCCTGCTGAATTTTTCCAAAAGAATTGGAATATTGTAGGAGATGATGTGGTTAAGCTTTGTCTTGAGTGTCTTAATGAGGGACGGTCGGTTGGTATGATTAATAGATCGCTTTTGTGTTTGATCCCTAAGGTTAAGAAGGTCGAAAGGATGACGGATGTTCACCCTATTAGTCTATGTAATGTGATTTATAAGGGTATTTCGAAAGCTCTGGCGAACAGACTCCGTCAGGTTTTGGGCTCTGTCATTTCGGAAACGCAAAGTGCATTTATCCCTGGGAGACTTATTACGGATAATGCTATGATTGGTTTCGAGTGCATGCATGCGCTTCGTCGTAAGGTGAATGGGAAAAAGAATGGGTTTATGTCTCTAAAGCTAGACATGTCTAAAGCTTATGATAGAGTGGAATGGAATTTTGTGGAAGAAATGATGAGACGTATGGGGTTCTCAGAGGTTTGGATTTCTAAAATTATGGATTGTGTTTCTTCCGTATCATATTCTTTTATTCTCAACGGTAAGATTAGGGGAAATATTACTCCTTCCCGCGGTTTGAGACAGGGTGATCCCCTTTCCCCTTATCTCTTTTTGATTTGTTCGGAGTGACTTTCGAGTTTGATTGAATGATCTCAGGAGCAGGGTGTTTTTTCGGGTTTTCGGTGTAGTAGGGGGGGTCCGAAAATCTCTCATCTTTGCTTCGCTGATGATAGTCTCCTCTTTACTAAGGCTTCGATGGCTGAGTGTTCTAATATTAGGGATTTTTTGGATATTTATTCTAAGGCTTCGGGTCAAAGCATTAACTTCCATAAGTCAGCTATGTGCTTCAGTAAGCAAATTTCTTCTTCGTTTAAAAGGACTCTAGGGAATGCTTTGGGTATGTCGGTTGTGGATTGCCATAGGAGGCATCTTGGGTTGCCTTGTGTCACTAGTAGGAATAAGCGGATTCTTTTTGATAATATTAAAGAGAGAGTTTGGAAAAAATTGCACAGCTGGAGTAATCATTTTTTCTCTGGAGGGGGTAGGGAGGTGCTTATTAAGGCAGTGGTTCAGTCTATCCCGGTCTATACGATGAATTTATTCAGGCTTCCGGTTTCTCTGGTTTCGGAGCTTCATAGGTTATGTGCTAGATTCTGGTGGGGTGGGTGTGGTAAGAAAAGGAAGATGCATTGGTGCTCGTGGGAAACTTTATGTAAGTCTCGTGCGGAGGGGGGCTTGGGGTTTCGAAATTTGGGTTTTTTTAATCAAGCGCTGCTCGCCAAGCAGTGGTGGAGGATTATTCAGAATCCAAATTCTCTTATTTCCAGGATCCTGAAAGACTGCTACTCCACGGATGTTGATTTTAGTGAGGCTTTGGCTTCGAGTTCTAGCTCCTTCCTTTGGAAAAGCCTTGTGTGGGGAAGAGAGGTTGTTGAGAAAGGTTCTCGGTGGACGGTGGGTTCGGGTCGTTCGATTGCTATTTACCGGGACCGTTGGATCCCAAGGCTGCATTCTTTCAAGATTCTTTCGCCGCCGGTGCTGGGTATTAATGCGACGGTGGATATGCTTAAGTTGAGTAATGATGCTTGGAATGAGCCCCTTATCAGGCGTTCCTTTTCGGAGGAAGAGGCTCTTTTGATTTTGGGCATCCCGTTGAGTAATTTTGATAGAAAGGACTGTTTGTTTTGGCATTTTGATAAGTTTGGTTCTTACTCGGCTAAGAGTGGTTACTGGGTTGCTAGTTCAGTCCTCTCGAATCCGAGCAGTTCTGGTTTAAATCATTCGGTCTCGTGGTGGAAATTTTTTTAGAAATTGGATATCCCTCCTAAGGTTAAGGTGTTCATGTGGAAAGCCTGTAATGGGTGGATTCCTACTCAGATTAGTCTGATTAACAGAGGTTTGAGGATTGATCCAAGATGCCCGGTGTGCAAGAGGAAGGATGAGTCGGTCCTTCACGCTCTTTGGCTGTGTTCTTCTCTCAAGGAGGTGCGGCAGGCCTCCTGCTTACCCAGTTCTCCTAGTGTTGCGTGTTCCTCTTCTTCCAGTTCTTTTTTTGGTTTTGTGCTTTACTGTTTCAGCCTTTTAAGTAAGGTGGAGTTGGAGCTTTATTGTGTTGTTTGGTGGAGGATTTGGTTTCGCAGAAATCAAGCTGCCCACGCGTCCCCTGTATCCCCTACTGCTGATACACTTGGCTGGGCTGATGGTTTTCTGTCTGAGTTCCGTAAGGCTGCGGTTGCTCGATCTCCCTCTCTGCTCGCTTATTCTGTGGCCTCTTGTTGGCAGCCTCCGGCGCCTCTCTCTTTTAAAATCAATACTGATGCTGCTTTGGATGGAGGTAAGAATATTTCTGGTATTGGGGTGGTCATTCGTGACTGTTTTGGTAATGTCATGGCTTCGTTGTGCCAGAATCTTGGGATTGGTTTCTCTCCAATTGTTGCTGAAGCTTTGGCAATTCGGAGGGGTTTGAGATTGGCTTTGGAGACAGGGTTGGTTCCGGCGTCCCTTGACTCAGATGCGCTTGCGATTGTTAACTTAAGTGGTGATAAGTCAGTCCCTTGTTCGGAGGTTGGAGTAATTATCTCTGATATCTTGTTTTTGCTGAATTGCTCTTCTTTCAGGTCTATTAATTTTGTCCCTAGGAAGTTTAATAAGGTTGCTCATTTTTTGGCTAAGTTAGCTCTGGGTTGTGTGGGTGAGTCTGTTTGGCTGGAAGACTGTCCGTTACCTGCGGAAAGTCTTGTGTTGGATGATTGTCCAACTCGTATGTAATCTCTTGTTCGTTTTGTTAATGAATTCCTTTTCAAAAAAAAAAAAAAGTCCATAAAATCTACAAAAAGTCATCAACTTAAAAAAAGTCATTAAAAATCTTTCGAAATTATAATTGAATACACCCTCATAAATTACTCTGCTTGTTTTTTGTGCTTTAAACTCATCAATTTTGATATAGTCCTCCACTCATATATTTTTGTTATTTAATATATACTTAATTACTCTACTTGCTATTTATTGTCATCTCTTAAGAACTCATGACAGTATTTTGATATAATTTTGTTTATATCCACTTTAATATATTTATCTATTGTCTTATTGGAAACTCACAGCATTTTGATATAATATTATTTTTCCTTTTTTATTCTCTATGAGTTTTATTATTATTATTATTATTATTTTGTTATCTTGAAAGTTTATAATTTAATTTGATACCATATTAAACTCATCTACTAATTTATTGTTAGAAAACAATCAAAGTATTTGCAAAAAAAAAAAATTAATTAATTTTGCAAGTTGTTAATATATATACTGTTTGCAAGCTGTTATAATTACATCAGTTACAAATTGTCCATCAACCTTTACTTTGCTATATACTTTTTCTTTAGCAATCTTATATATTGTTTATTTATTTTGTCCAGTTTTCTTTACCAATTATCATTCTTTGCCTCTAAGAATTCCTAGAAAAAATGATTGATTAGGTAGAGGATGCCAATAGTGTAAAACCTTAGAAATTTAGTGGGTAAAAGTTTAGCAATCCTAGTTCTTTAAGTGTTAATTTTACTTATGAAAATAGTGATTGGTGGTTAGATTCATGTGCAAATATGCATGTTTGTTTTTGACCGAGGTTATTTTAAAAATTATCAGAACTCGAGTTAAGGTAAGAAATAATACCACGACACAAGTACTTGGGATTGGAGATATTGATTTGAAGATGACTTCATGTAAGATTTTAATTCTTAATTTTGTGCGTCACGTGCCAGATGTGAGGAGAAGTCTTATTAGTGGATCTTCCTTGATTCAATATAGATATAAAATTGTATTAGAGTCTAATAGAGTTGTAATTTCCAAGAACAATATATTGTGGGGAAAAAAGTTATGTTAGTGATGGTTTATTTAAATTAAATGTTTTGTTGAATTTCAATGAAAGTTCTAAGGTTTTGAATGATATATGGCATGGGACTTGGTCATATTAGTCTTAAGAAATTGAACGAATGATGGATCTTGATTTAGCACCTAAGACTTAAATAGTTTTTAAACATAAGTGTGAAATTTGTGTACAAGCCAAACAAACTAGAAAGCCTCACCAGTAGGGAAACTCAAAAACTTGAGCTCAATTATAGTGATGTATGTGATTATAGTAGATCACCCATTAGAGTAGGAAATAAAAATTGTGTGACTTTTATTGATGACTATTCAAAGTTTTGTTATGTATTTTTAATCAAGACCAAGGATGAGGTTTTGATAAATTCAAGTTATAAAAAATGAGGTGGAAAATTAGTTTGAGATGAAAATTGAGAGACTTAGGTCAGATGGAGGTAGAGAATATACGCTAAGTGCTTTAATTAGTTTTTGTGAGGATGGTATAATACATGAGGTAACACCAAGTCTTCAAATTCTCAAAGTGTGGGGGTGTTTAGCAAAAGTTGGAATACGTGAGCCAAAAAGGAAGAAAATTATGCCAAAAATTATAGATACTGTTTTTATTGGTTATGTTTAGAATAGTGTTGCAAATAGATTTTTTTAGTTATTAATTCTAATGTTAGTTGAATTTCTAATAATTTCATCATAAAGTCTAGAGAATCTACATACTTTGAAGATATATGTTTTCCTTTTAAGAATAGAGCACAAAAATCCTTGGATTATAATTTTGTAGCATCAACTATTAGAAAATCTACTTTTGGTAATCTTGTAGATGAATCAGAAGTTGAACTTAGAAAGAGTTTTCAAATATCTTAATGATTCTATTAATTATTCATAATTATGTTATCAAGCTTATCCCAATATATTAGAAAAATATAGTGATGCAAATTTGATAACAAATAGTGTAGGACCGTAGATGTTAAGTTAACAAGTGGTTATATATTCATTCTAGGAGGAGCCGCAATATCATAGGGATCTAAGAAACAAACCTTGATATATAGGATCACTATAGAGCCAGAACTAATAGCTCTATATACAACTTGTAGAGAAGCTGTTTTTTTTTTGGATTAAAAGTTTTTTTTAATGGAAATTCCTATAGTTGGAAAACAAATGTCTACTATTCCTATGCATTGTCGTTGTAAGGCAGTTATAGATTTAGTAAAACAATCACACAGTAACTATAAGATGAGTAGACATATTCTAGTGAGGTGTAAGTTTGTAAAAAGGACTTCTAAGTAATGTTATCGTATATTTGGAGTATGTTAAATCTCAGCTAAACATAACTGATCAATTTAATAAAGGGCTTTCAAGGAACGATATCATAGAATTGTTGAGGTGGATGGGCCTAAGCCCATAAGGAGTCATCTAGGGAGGTAACCCAACCTCTATGATTGGAGATCCTATGAAGGAGGTTCAATGGGTAGAAACAATCCATATTGCATGAGTCATATAGCATTGCTTTAATTGAGATATCCCACTATCCTAGCAGAGATATTTTAATACTCATCATGTCATACATATGGCAATAGTGCTAGTTTGTGACGATAAGGAAGGGCCACGACCCTGAATGAGTTCAAGGCAAGCATACTCTTGCAAGGTATAGGTCGCATGTACCTTTGGAGAAATCACTTAAGTAAAAGTAGTTGTGAGACCGCGACTATGAGAATTGGGCGGTTCTATAATAACTCTTATGAAAATCAAGATACCAATGCATGGCCATTAATAGCACTAACTTGCAAAAACCAAGTCTTTGTTGATATTATGTTTGTGATAATTGAAACTTGATCAAAGGGGCCGAGTTCAAGACATAGTTCACTCAGGTAACTCAATTGGATATTATCAACACTAAATGTAGGTTCAAGCCCAAAAAGCATCTACACATATTGCATAATATAATGTTACCAAGACACACTAAACCTATAAAAAATTTTAAGACTTCAAAACTTTTGTGGGGGAGTGTTAGAATAAAAGTTTTGAAATCCATAACAATATAAATCTTTTATTTACAAATTCAAATTCAAAGTAGTAGTTACAATCTTTAAAACTCAAATTCAAACATTGAGGGTTACAACCTTTAAAATTAACATTTAAATTAGGGGTTACATAAAACTTAAATCAAACATTAAAATAGCTGTTACAAAATTTCATTAAGACACATAAATCATATTGATTCTAAATCCTATATATATATAGGTGGCTTGAGTCGTAGAAATTCATTTACATACTATTGATCAAAAACCTCAAACGATCACACACATACAAACTATCAAACAAAAACATCAAACTACATATACACAAAACTCTTGGCAACTTCAACTTTGAAGACTTGGTATTGTCTTCCGGTAAACATGTTTATCAAGGAGACCAGCTGTGAGCAATAGAGGTTGTATCTTGGAGCCGAGGCATCTGCTATTGCCCACATAGGGGGAGGAATCTTGACTTTACGGCCTTTACCTTTGTCAAGGCTTGGATTCTTGAACCTTGCTATTTATTATATTTTGTTTTATTATTGTCTTTTATTTTATCTTCATATTATTTATATTCTATAGAGTATCAAATTGTAGGATTAAGTGTATAAAATTCAATTTTTTATAACATTGTTTACATGTCAGCTCGAAGAGTTCTGTCACGTCACATGAAATTTCACTTTGCTTGCTGTTGCTGATAATACTAAGTTGCTAATAGCGAGCAACAAATAACAGTCGGTTACTCGGTGAATTTATAGTCACACGCTTAACGATGCCATATTCAACAGGGAATGAAGAGTCAAGTGTGCGCCAATGGAATCTTGTTGCTAACTGAGGTTCCTCAAGGTAGGGATTGCCCTTCACCTCTTATTACCATAGTTCATTTATAACATCCATTTTATGTCTTCACTTGTGAAATGAGGTCATGTTTGTTGCGTTGTATTATATTGTATTGTATTAGGCAATTAAAACGTACTAAACTAATACATTACGGTGTTTGGTGTCCAGTTGTATTGTACTATTTTAATACATTTCAATTGCCTAATACAGCAAACACTGTATTAACTAATACATGATTTTTGGTGGTATTATATTGTGTTGTGTTGGAAAAAGTCAATAAATTTTATTTTCTCTTTCTTTTCGACAAATATGGAATATTGATGAAAAGATGTGTTATACTATTTTTTATTTTTTTATAATTTCAAAATTATATTGGAAATATTTATTTTATTTAAAAAATATTATTTATTAAATTTTTGTATCTATGAAAATAAATAAATATTTATTTATTAATGGCAAATATATTTAAATAAATTATTAACTAATTTAAAAAAATATTATAATTTTATAATATAATACAATACAATCATATGCTAAATATTGTTTAACGTAATACAATATAATACAGTGCATCTCCAAATATAGATTTGTATTAAAGAAAATACAATCTAATACAATTAATACAATACAATGCAATCTAACACAGTGTACCAAACGAGCCCTCAATATATCAGTTGTTTGTAAAGGTGGCCACGGTTCAGTTTGGTTTCGGTTTCGGTTTTGTGGCCACCAAAACCGAAACTGAAACCGAAAATTCAGTTTGCTTCACGGTTTATAACCGGCGGTTTTACGGTTTCGGTTTGGGGTGGTTTCGGTTTCGGTTTTTTTTTAATAAAAAAAATTACAAACATTTTCATTGAAGTATTTAACTATGTTTAAAAGAAAAGAAATTGACATTTATTAATAAATACAACCTCACAATTTCACCAAAAAAAAAAATAGAAATTGGCCTTGAAGGCTTGAATTCAAATATACAATATTACAATGTAACAAAGTTTTACCACAATTAAGTTGCCTACGTATCCTCTACCAATGTAGAGGAATCAAAGGCCACATAATTCTTGTACCTTTAATTAGTAACTCAGTATTGGAGGTTGAAGGTTGGAAGTTGGAAGTTGGAACGAAATCTATTCACTGTCTTCCGTTCCCATGGTTTGGTCATCTTCGAAGAAGTCATTCACTATCTCGGGCTGGAGTTCTTGTTGTCTATATTTTGTCTTTGTCCAATCATTAACACACGTAGCATTTCAAGTGATTGTGGACACATAACCAACCGTCTTGGTTCCAAAATATTTCCACCTATACTAAATTCTTGTTCCACAACAACGGTAGAAACCGGCGTTCCAAGAATTTATTTGACAATAATAGCCAAAATTGGATAATCATGTTGATAACTCTTCCACTAAACTTGGATACTAAATTTTTCTTCTAAAAATTCATGAGTGGCTTATAAATACCGGTCAAGCTCAGAGTCGGATGAGGATGAAAAAGATGTTTGTAATTTTTTGGCTCTTTGGGAAGACAGTCGATCCCCTAAACCACTTAATTGAAATTTTGCGGAAGTATCAGTACCACCAAATGTGGGTTAGGGTTGTGAAACCGGCATGTTCAAAGACGGACCATACATTTTAAGATATTAATCATATAATTCATAAATTAAAGTCTTAACAGAATTACAATAATGAATAACATCAACTTCTAATCCTAAAATTTTGTAATAATGAGTTAAATAATCCTGCAAACATTCTAATTTAAAGCATTGATCAAAACATGATGCAAGCAAGTAAATATTTGAAATCTCCCCACAATACTGTAACCATTTGGTTTTCATGGCAACAACACATGGACTTAATTGAACATTGAATTCACACTCACTAAATGCACCAACAATATTAACACTTTGAATAAGAAATAAATGAGTAGTGAGATAGTAAACACCAGATAAAGTATTGGTAGCATCATTAAAAACACGTAATAATTCAAGAATTTTTATACATACATCATAATGGTTCAATTGAAGAGAAATTGAATGAACGTTATAAGTAATAAAAGAAACTAATAAATCATTATATTCAACACTTTCATTGAGCAACTTATAAGTAGAATTCCAACAAGTGGTAATATCTCGAGAAAATTTAATGGGACGCATATTATTCTGAGAGCAATATTTTAACCATTATTTTTGGTTTTTGTTATGCCTCCAGATATAGTTAATATTAGCTCTAATTGGTCTAATATAAGCATAAAGCTCCGTTAATCCAGCTTGAATACACAAATTTAAAACATGGCATGCACATTTTTGATGAAATAATTTACCACCAAAATAGGGATTGCACAAATCTTATAACATATGAATAGATGCGGTATTGTTTGCAGTATTATCAAAGCCAATAACAAAAATTTTGTTTAGGATATAATACTCTTGAAAAATGATTTTAAGGAGTTGAAAAATATTTTGAACTGAATGTGAGTCATCGAAAACACGAAATGCAAGAATTCTTTTTTGCATGTCCCAGTCATTGCCGATATGATGACATGTCACACCCATGTATGAATGACTACCAAAATTGTTGGTCCATATGTTGGCACATATGGAAATGCAACCTTGAAATTGATAAAAAATAATCTCAATTTGTTTTTTTTTTTCTTTTTTTGTAAATGGTATTTAGTGTACGTGTGAGAGTAGATCTAGGAACACGTTTCATTGCAGGATTTAATGCATTTTGACAATAATTAACAAAACCTACTTTCTCACCAAAAACCAAAGGTAAGTGTTCAACTGCAACCATTAATGCTAATTCTTCCCTATTTTTTTCAGACGTATAATGAAATAATTGATTAGAAGGTGTTGCGTACCTAGAGATTTGGGTTTGGTTACTAGCCTTCTCGTATTCGGACGGGTGATTTCTTTTGATATGGGTCCAATACGTGCCATATCCAAAGGATTTGGTAGTCTTGTATGATTTGGGGCAGTAGTTGCATTGGATTTAAAAAAATCCACCATCTAACTTAGTTTTCTTCATACGTACTCTTAAGAGATCGGACTTCATCAACTTTTCTTGCTCACCTTCACCTGCAAAAAAAAATCATCTGAAGAGGGTGAGGGGTCAGATAGATTTTCATTAGTATTGAGGGTATTGTAATCGGGGTCGAGTCCGTCAAACTCGGGAATTATTGGAGGGGGATTATGACTAGAAGGGTGATCATATCCAAATTGATCTTGAAGGAACGAGTGGTAAGCCACATCATCGTAAGTGACATCATCACCAACGTGTTCCATCAAGTTTTGCATTGAACCATCTCCGTTGTCCAAATTTCTTGAACCATCTCCCCCACTTGCCATTGAAAAATTAATAATACAAAAAATATGGATATATGTAAAGAAAATATTGTTGGAATAATAGTGGTAAACAAGTTTAAAAAAAAAACTAGATGATTGAAAAAATATATATATTGTTGGAATAATAGTGGTAACAAGGTAACACTTAAAAAAATAGATGATTGAAAAAAAAAATATTGTGGAAATAATAGTAGTGAAAAAAAAAATTATGATAGTAAAAAATAGAATAAATAAATATTGTAAATCAATTTGATGATTGAAAAAATAGATGAAAGTAAAAAATACAAGAAATAATTTATATGTGAAATGAGAATTAAAGAAACTTGTAGATTGTACAGAGAATTGAGAGTTTGAGATTGAGAGAAGTTGAGAGAATGAGAGTGGTGTGAAGAACAATGAGAGGGTGGGGTGCAATATTTATAGGATTATAGTAGAGAGAGGCAGGTTTGCAATTAAGAAAACTTAAGGGTAAAAAAAAATATAAAATCTGGTCGTTGGGCAGCAGATGACCGTTCGCCCAATGGCCATGTATTTTTTTTTTTCAAATTGGTTGCCACGTGGCAGCAAATCATTGGTTCTTTTTTTTATAAAATAAAACCGACAGTTTAACCACCTGTTTAACTCACCGGTTTCAGTCCAACGGTTATTTTTTCAATAGGTCTACCATGTGTCAGCGTCTGATTCGTCCACTTTAATTTTTTTTTTTAATTCAAAACCAACAGTTTACCTTTGCTTAAAACCGTCAGTTTAATCGATAGTTTCGGCCGGTTTTTGTCAACCCCAAACCGAAACCGTAACTATAACCATCGGAATCGGTTTTCAAACTACCGGTTACGGTTTTGGCTTCAGGCCAGTTTTGGGCTATACGGTTTCGATTAAACCGAGGACAAAACCGACGATTTAACTGAAACCGTGGCCACCACTAGTTGTTTGTCTCTCTGAATGCCAAGGCTGCTAGAATTAATTTTATGAATCTTGTTTATAAGCTCCCCAAAAATGAAGATAGGCATTATGTTCTAATGTATTTAAATGCCAACTCTACACTAATATAACATTTCTTTCCCTTCTTTTTTTTCCAGAGTTCTCTAAACTAATTGACTAAGATGCTGAAGCAACCAAAGTTTGAATCGAACAAAATTTTAGGGTCAGATTTATAATTTTTGTTGTTGGTAGATTCATGATTCTAAAAATGTTTGGTTAGTTTAAGAGTTTTCTTTTGTTTTAAGAGTGGTTCATTATTAGGTCATTAGAGGGTGTCAATAGCACCACTCTTTTTTTAATTATATGTTTGTGTGTGAATGACTGTTTTACTCTTGGAACCGTTAACTTAGGCGTTAGTCAAACCGTTATACACCGGTTTCCAGGGTGTTTGTGTAATTAAGGGATAAATTGCCGGTTGGGGCAATTTCATGTATTGCAGGGGAGTTAATGCAATTTTCCCTTATAAATGTTCTTCTCCTGGGAAAAGACAAAGTAATTTCATTTCTGTAGCAACAGAGCAATTAGCTTAGAATAAGTAAGACTTATCTTGAGTTCTTGACCTCAAATATCATATAGTGATTTCCCCAAAAATAATCCGCATTTATTTGTCACAAAGAAGCTGCCATGTCTATTATTGGAGAGGCCCTACTATCTGCAGCCATTAATGCCCTGTTTGACAAGTTGGCTTCAACTGATCTGCTGCAGTTTGCACGCCAAGAGCAAATCCATGTCGATCTCAAGAAGTGGGAGAAAATACTAAGGCAGACATATAAAGTGCTTGATGATGCAGAGGAGAGGCAAATAACTGACCGGTTTGTGAAGGACTGGCTCGACGAGCTTAGGAACTTGACTTATGATGTGGAGGACATACTTGACGAGTTTGCAACTGAAGCTTTGCGGAGGAAGTTGGTAGATGAACCTCAACCTCAATCCAGCACAAGAAGTAAGGTACGGAAGCTCATTCCTACTTGTTGTATTAGTTCGAATTCGGAATCTATTAAGTTCAATGTCAAGATGGGGTCCGAGATAAAAGAGATCACTGACAGATTAGAAAAGATTGTAGAACAGAAAAACAACTTGGATTTGAAAGATAACTTGGGAGGGAAGTCTTATAAAGTCGGATATCGAAGATTACCTGCAACCTCTTTGAATGAAACTCACATTTGTGGTAGGGAGAATGACAAGGAAACAATACTTGATATGTTATTTAAGGATGAAGGCACTAGTAGTGGTGGAGTAGCTGTTAATGTTATTTCTATATTCGGGATGGGAGGATTAGGAAAGACAACTCTTGCTCAGCTTGTCTACAACGACGTTAGAGTGGAAAATCAGTTTGATATCAAAGCATGGGCTTATATTTCGGATGATTTTGATATTGCCCGAGTGACAAAAACAATTCTGCAGTCCATTGATCCTGGGACTAGTGATGTTAATGATTTAAATATGCTTCAAGTTGAATTGAGGAAGAAACTTGTTGGGAAGAAATTTTTTATTGTGTTGGATGATGTTTGGAATGAGAATTATGAAGAATGGACAATGCTTTGCCGTCCATTTGAAGACGGCTCTTCCGGAAGTAAGATTGTCATCACAACTCGCAATTACGGTGTTGCATCAATGGTAGGCTCTCATTCAGCTTACCAATTGAAAGGATTGTCAGATGATAATTGTTTTTCTATATTTACTTATCATTCTTTGGGAAAAGCGGATTTCAGCGAGCATCAGGACTTAAAGGAAATTGGTGAGAAGATAGTGAAACGATGCAATGGATTGCCTTTGGCTGCAAAAACACTTGGAGGACTCTTGCGCGGTAAAGTTCGCAGAAAAGATTGGGAAGATGTGTCACATAGCAAAATATGGAATTTACCGGAAGAGAATTGCGGTATTATACCGGCACTTCGGGTAAGTTACTATTATCTTCCTCCTCATTTAAAAAGGTGTTTTGCATACTGCTCAATATTCCCAAAAGACTATGTATTTGAAAAAGAAGAAATAATTCTCTTATGGATGGCTGAGGGTTTCTTGCAAACCGATAGCAGTGAAAAGCAAGCCGAAGATATAGGAGAAGATTTTTTTGAAAATTTACACGCAAGGTCCTTTTTCCAACAATTTAGTAGTTATTCATCAAAATTTGTGATGCATGACCTCATCAATGATCTTGCTCAATGGGCTGCAGAAAATTTTTGCTTCAGGGTTGAGAATGTGTTAGAAGGTGAGAAGCATTTGAAATTTCCCAAAAATCTTCGTCATTTATCTTATGTAAATAATGGATCTAAGTATGAAGGGTTTAATGAGATCAAAAGTATACGGACCTTCTTGCCATTGCCACCAGTCCATATACCTTGTGATTTTCATATTATGTTGCTTCAAGTGCGACGCTTAAGGGTGTTGTCTTTGAAAAGATATCTCATCTACGAGCTACCAAACACAATTAGTGATCTGAAGCATCTCCGTTATCTTGACCTTTCCTACACTGAAATTGAAAATTTGCCGGATTCAATCAACACTCTCTACAATTTAGAAACCCTCATATTAAAAGGATGTGGTCGTCTAAAGAATTTGTGTCCGGACATAGGGAACCTAGTCAATCTACGTCATCTCAGTATTTCTTATTTGTATTCATTGAGAGGAATGCCTTCGAGAATTGGTCGATTGGTCTGTCTTCGAACATTGCCAGTTTATGTTGTGGGTGAAGACATTGGCTTTCGATTAAAGGAGTTGAAGAACCTGACACATCTACGAGACAGGCTTCGCATTTCAGGGTTGGAGAATGTGAATGATGTTGAGGATGCCAGGGAGGCAAACTTTATTGGCAAGACGAACCTTCTAGAGTTAGAGCTGGTGTGGACTAGCAGTTTTAGTGATTCAAGGAGTATTGAAATTGAGACGCAAGTTCTTGACATGCTACGACCTTATCAAAATCTTGAAAAGCTCACTATCAAAAGCTATGGTGGTGCAAAATTTCCATCATGGTTAGGAATTACATCATTTTCAAATTTAGTGTTGTTAAGATTTGAAAATTGTAAAAACTGTACTTCCTTGCCAACAGTTGGGCAATTAGCCTTGCTCAAGGACTTATTTATCAAAGGACTAGCTGGAATAAAGAGCATTGGTCCTGAGTTTTATGGACATGGCTGTTTAACACCTTTTCAGTCATTAGAGAATCTCTGTATTGAAGATATGCTGGAGTGGAAAGACTGGATTCATCTCGGATTTGGTAAAGATAGTGCAGGGTTCCCTCGTTTACGAATGCTTTCTATAGAAGAATGTCCTAAACTGATAGGAAACTTGCCCGAAAATCTTCCTTCATTGGAAAGCCTCTGTATTAGAAGTGTTGGGCAAATGCAGATGTTTATTCCAAGTCTTCCAAAACACTGGAAGATAGAAATTTTAAAATGCAAGGAGGTTTCGTGGAGTAGTACAGTGGACCAGTACAGCTCACTGAACTCAGTGGTTCTTTCTGATATTTCAGGTGGTGTGTTTCTGGCAGAAATGTTTTTGCAAGGTTTATCAAAAGTAGAGAGGATAGAGATTGTTGGTTATAATTACCCAACATCTTTCTGGCAGATTGGAGTCAATTCACTGGAACATATTCGCTCACAGAGACCGTCTGATTTGCAGTTTCACCTACTTATGTCCTTCATGGAAGAGGAGAGGAAAGAGCTAGAGCAAGGGTTGGCTTGCAGACTTCAGTATTTGGCATTGAGGAATTGTGAATGCCTTATGAAGCTGCAACAAATATCGAATAGCCTGAGTTTCCTTAGAGGAATATCCATCGAAGACTGCCTGAAACTTGTTTCCATTCCAGAGACTACTTTGCCTTCTGAGCTGAGATTCATTGTCATCAAGAAATGTAATGCTCTAGAATCTTTACCTATGTCATGGATGCATAGTAGCAATACATCTCTTGAAATATTGTCTATTCAAAGCTGTGATTCTTTAGCGTACGTTGCCAGAGTCCAGCTACCTCCAAATTTGAAGAAGTTGGAGATCTTGTATTGCTCTAGTTTACAGGCTTTAGTGAATGAAGAGGAAGTTGCACTAACGCATGAGGAGAACGTCGATTACTTGAAGAATATATCTTGTCGTCAATCAAGAGGCAATCTACCTGAAACTCTTAAACACCTCTACATTTTGGGATGCTCAAAGCTGGAGTCTATAGCAGAAAGCTTTTATGGCAACACATCTCTTGAAACACTTAAAATCGAACAATGCAAAAGTCTTGAAGTATTACCTAATGATCTGCACAACCTCAGCCATCTTCAACAGTTCAGTATATCGAACTGTCTTAGTCTTGTTCCGTATCCAGAGTGGCGAATGCCTTCTGTAAACCTGAAAACACTTGGCATAGAGTATTGTGAGAAACTAGACACTCTACCCAGCAGCATGAACAATCTCACCTCGCTGCAAAGTTTGAGCATACGGAGTTGTCCAGGCGTATTATCCTTTCCTGAGGATTGTTTTCCGACCAACCTTACATCACTTTCTATTGGAGATGCCAACATCTGTAAGGCATTCTTTGATTGGGGGTTGCACAAACTCACTTCTCTTAAGGAACTCTACATTTGGAAAGGATGTCCAGACGTGATATCGTTTCCACAAGAGGAGATAGGAATGATGCTTCCTACCTCTCTAACTACATTGCACATTGTGAATTTTCCAAATCTGGAGCGCCTATCTATCAGCATTCAAAACCCAACTTCCTTGGAAGGACTGCATATATATCATTGTCCAAAGCTCAAATTCTTTCCGGAGAATGGCCTGCCTCCCTCGCTTCTGCGATTACATATCTATGGATGTCCTCTGCTAAGACAAAGTTGTGAAACTGATAAAGGATTATATTGGCCAATGATAGCTCTCGTACCTTCAGCTGCCATATTTCCATAAGAAGAAGACTGATTCTGCTTGATGTCACAGAACACAGGTATGTATGTCAGTTTGATATATTCTAAAACCAATATTGATTCTGTTTGAGATTTCTTATACTAGTTTTAAATAATATGCATACCATTTTGTTTTCTAACAATTTCATGCTTATCTAACAGTGGAGAATTCTAGTGATCTGTTGGGTTGGTTGGATCCAATATACAGAGAAGACACCACAGGTTTCGTTATTCAATCTTGCGAATTCTGCTTCCATTGTACATACTGCTTGCTTGTATATGTATGGCTGAGTAGCAAGGTCAGTTTCACATTAATAAAATGTTGTTTCTGTTATCATTTATTTTCGTATCTTTGATGCTATTTCCATCATTGTTGGGCATACACAAATCAAGTTGTTGTGATGGAATGCTAGCTCTGGCACAATTTGTAGTTGATCAAACTAGTATGCTACAACAGATGGTATTTTCAGTTTTGAATCCAAGTCAAAAGAAAAGGGTGGTTGAATGCTGCTTCCGAGTTGGAATCGTGAACCCAGGTACCATATTTTAATGTGCTGCTAATCTTATCTATATAATTTACTGTGATCCGTTTGAGTAAATCTAACCTTTAATTTGATTTTCCAGGAAGAGGGAGAGGCAATCAGCTAAGTTTTCACAAATTTTGGATTTGAAAGGTTGCAAACAAGGAAAAAAGACTTTTTGGTGTTTGAATTTTATTAGTATGGATTCCATATTGAGACTTATATGCAGCTGTCTGGTGGAAGTTAGAAAACCAGGTACTGGTTTTTTAAAAATTGTATATAATTTTATAATTATCATACTTCAAATATTAAATTTAAGAATTTGTGACATAACTTGTGCCTATGATCTTATTTACTTTGGTGTCAAAGACTTCTATTTGCATCCTTTAAGGTTAGGAATTAGTTATCACTTATCACAAATAATTTTTGTTCTGTGGAACTAAAATCAGAAAAACAATAAGATATGAATAATACAATGCAAAGAAAGCATCTCAATTATTTCCAAAAAGCAAAGAAAGCGTTTTGATTTTAAAGCATGGGCTTGTATTTTAGAAGATTTTGATATTTCCCGGGGAACGAAATGTCGAAAACAGTTCTACGTTCCATTGCTTCTGGGATTAATGATGTTAAAAATCTGCTTTAAATCGAATTGAAGAAGAGACTTGTTGGAAAGAAATTCTTGATTGTTTTGGATGATGTTTGGCTTGAGACCGGAACTTATCAAAAATGGACAACGCTTTGCCGTCCATTTCAAGCAGGCTCTTCTGGAAGTAGGATTGTCATCACAACTCGCAACGAAAGCGTCAATGGTGGGCAATCGTTTGACTTACAGATTGAAAGTGTTGTCAAATTATGATTGTTTGTCGATATTTACTTATCACACTTTGGGGAAAATGGATTTCAACGAGTATCAAGATTTATAGGAAATCAGTGAGAAGATTGTAAATCGATGCAAAGGCAGCAAAAACATCGGTGTAAATTTCACAAGGAGAATTGTGAAGATTTGTTGGATAGCAAAATATGGAATTTAGAAGTCTGAAAAGAGTGGGTATTTTACATGCTCTCTGAGTAAGTTACTATAAGGTTCCTCAGTGAAAAAAGAAGTTTTGCATATTGCTCATTATTTCCAAAAGACTATTTGAAAAGAATGAGATCATTCTTTTATGGATGGATGAGGGTTTCATGCAAACCGATATCGGTGGAAACGACGTTGAAAAGATAGGAGAATGTTTTTTTTTTTCCCAAAATTTATACTCAATTTCATTTTTCCTAATAATCAAGTAGTCATTCATCAACATTTGTGATGAGCTGTAGAAGATTTTTGTTTTAAGGTTGAGAATGCTTCAGAAGATAAGAAGCAATTGAAAAATCTCCGTCATTTATCTTAACTAGATGTTGTATCAAATTATGACTGCATTGAAAAGTTTGCGACCTTCAATGAGATGAAAAGATCAACAAATTTCTTAACACTCTCACAATATCGACACTCTCTCTCTGATTTTCCTTACACGTTACTTCAACTACAATGCCTAAGGGTGTTATCCTTGAATAGAAATAGATATCCCATTTCTAAGCTATCAAACGCAATTGGTGATCTGAAACTTCTGCACCACTTTGACCTTTCTCAAGGTAATAAAGTTTTTACCGTATTTAATTAACAAACTTTACGGTATAGAAGCACGCTTATTAAAAATGTCTGTGGTGCAAACCCGTTGAAAGCAATATCTTTAAGAATCGGTAAATTAACCGGTCTTCAAACTAGTGATATTACCAAACTGAATAAATGTTCTTATCACTAAATCACAATGTAACTGTGGCAATAACGGTACCCTATTAAAAATCCTTTTTTAATTTTTAGTAACATAATAATAATAATAATGATAATATTAATATTAATATTAATATAATTTTGAAAAGAACTTTTACTCCAATCACTACCTATAAATATTTGCTTTGAAAAATAAAAAATTATTCCAAGTGATGTTTTAGGTGGAGAAATAATATCCAAATCCACATGACGTTACTTAGAGCCCAAATAATAATAAAAATTTATTCAGCTGAAACCATTCTTGAACTGTAATAAATTCAATTTATTTTCTGACGTTGAACAATCAAAGAGGTATGACACAAACAAAATTTCAATTTAAGTCTAACATTAATCAATAACCATATTAGTTGAAAATGTATATGATAATAAGAAAATTTCCAATTACTGTTTCGGTGAGAATTCCTAACAGAGACAGCAAAGCAAGCAAACCCAACCACTTCCACATCATCTGGTAACTCTGTAACTCTACAAAACCAATATTGAAACAGAAATAAATGTCACCGAAAACAAAAAAGGAAAAAAGAAGAAAAGAATCATTTGAATCATAGAGGTATCACATGTACGGGCTGTGGTGAGTCGTATTCTTTAACGATTAATGATTAAAATGAAGCTACCTTAATCTTATAACTCAATATGATGCAACACAATATGATGAAAAATAAACTAACATACCTTGACACGTTTCGTTAGATCCCTGGCATTAGCATCTTTGTTGAGATGATCACGTACCGGCTTCAGCGAATGAACAAGGAAGAGATTAGCACAAGGGCAATCGATATAAATATTAAAAAAAGAAAAAGATTACAGCAGACTTCTCAGTAAGTCTGACCAATCAGGCTGTCAACATACCAAAAGAATTTGATAACTATTATACATATTACAGGGAGCTAAACTAGCAGCTGAATGTTGTACCGTCTTAACTAATTTTTAACACAGACAACTATTGAGAATTCAAAGGCTGAACCCTTGCACATTAATTCACGATATTTCCTTTCCATATCACGCAACTATCTAAGCAGTCATGCATGTGCCCATTTTTATTTTTTATTTTTCAGAATTACATAAATTCGGATGAATGACAGCAGCCCTTCAATTGACAACAGGACAAGTGACAAATGAGGAGAGTATCAACAGACACGTTCATAAAGGCCCATTCGGCAATAGTCAATGGGCTGCTTAATCTGATTTTCTACATTTATGTCCATGTACAATTTATTTCATCTTGTTTCAATATAACCACCATCTTTGTTCCAATAAGTATAGATGATGAATTAATGATTTAAGAAAGATAGGTAGGATATTTTACATGAGTGATACACAAGAACCTAATACAGATGTAAAATTAATGAAAAATATCAACGGCCAACTCAAAAATAATGGGTCAAAGCATGTTCAATATTTTTTGAAGATAGGCAAAAAATGCAGCAGACCAACAAGTGAAGAAAAAAGGTTCTCCATGTAGTCACATGCTTCAGAAAAGAGATTAAGAGAAATAATGCAAGGTGCTGAGGATAAGAAGAGTGAATTATTCACCGATAGCTTCCTTTCTTTTCTTTTTTTTTTTTCTTTTTTATACAAAAATATTTTTTCTTTTTTTTTTTTCCTCTTGGGATTGGACTTAGGAGAAGAAGAGGGTAGGTAAGTTTCGCTACTACTCCAGAAGTTGCACCAAACATAACCTTACACAACTCATGACAAATTATTCTGCCCTAAACAAATATACGTAATATTCTGATCAAATAAAATCAAACGATGCCAAAGAGATGAATGAAATCATTCAACCAGGACATTAGTTGAAGTGGCGACAGGATGGGGTCGGATAAGGTTGGGCTATGTCAAGCAACTGCTCCAGAAAAAATTCATAGAGATATGAAAAGGCAATTACCTGCAGTATCTTATTTAATGCTTTTGATAGAGCAGGTTTCAGGTCAGCAGGATGTAACTTTTCTTCTTCATAATCAGCAATAAGTTCCTCATGACTTGTGTAGGTCCTGGATTACAGTGGAATAACACGAGAAAAAAAAAAAAAAAAAAAACACAACTCTTAATCATCATAATCACAAATATAAAGGAAATACTTCATCGTGAGAAAGCAAAGGCCTTAAAGGCAAACCAACCCACTCCCACACTAAAATAAATAAATCAGAGAGTGAAACATAGAATCTTTTAAATTGGTGACGAAAATATAAATATAACTTACTTGTCACCACCATTGGCTGCACTACGCTCCACCTTAAACTCATTGAACCAAGGAAGGATGATGAATTTTATATATTCTAGACACGGATTTCCCTGAACAATCTTTGGGGGGCAGTATGCTTTCTTTATCTTCACATTCACGTCAGCCTATGATATCAACACAGAGAATAACAGAACAATAGCAATCCCAAAAAAGAATAAGTTAAACAAACAAAGTGCCTTGAGCCACTGGTCATTAGTAAACTATATGATTCATGCACACTTGTCTTGATAATTTACTACTCTGGAAACCAAATCATACCTCCTCATCATCCATGAAGATGGAAGATGATGGATCACTCTTTGACATCTTTTCTTGCCCTTGCTGAAGACCTGGAAGCATATCTGCATGTCCAAGTATCCAACAGTAACTAAGGATATAAAAAAGGATAAAAACTAAAGCAATGGAAATTCAGAAGGGGAAAATTGGACATACGGTGCGATAAAATGATGGGCTTGTTTTTCCTTTTTATGTCATCACAATACTCTCTTGCAAGTACATTCACTTTCCTTTGATCCATGCCCAGCTGACATATATCAGCCTGTTGAGATTGATCACCATTAATCAGCAATTGCCATAAATTATTATGAAACACTGAAACAGGATTCGCTAAACAAAATGCTATAAAATAAGAAATAATAAACAATTTCATTTTTCTTTTGATACCCAAAACTCCCCCAACCTTTCTCCTATTCTCCTGGTTCTAAACAGGAGGCTACCACTTGACCTTGCAACCTTGGTAGCCATAAAACTTGTAGGATTTCATATCCTAGGTATGTGGCTCCAAGGGGAATAGAACCCTTGACCTATTGGCTGAAAGCCCAAGTGCCCAACCCCACATAAACTAGGCCCACCCCTTGGGTTAAGAGATATTCCCTAATGAAAAATAGACTATATCAACTCTGCTCTCATCTCTTACTGATAATATGGTAATTCTCAGGACATGGTTATAACATGTAAGACATTATTGGCCGTGAAATTTGCATAAAAGTTGAAGTTTAGGACAGAACTAGGTGCTGTAATAAATAATACACAGAAAAAGAGAGGATTGCAATAAATAGAAATAAAGTAACCAATATGCGCCCGTGTTCTCAATTCTCATTAACTTTAGCACTTTGCCATGCGTAAGGAAAAAAGGAAATTAAAAAGAAAGAAAAATGGAAAAAGAGCAAGCATTTGGCAGGTCCTATTCCATGAAAGTTGTGGACATTTTTCTAAAAAAAAAAAAAAAACTGTGGACAAACTCTGAACTTATAAGTGACAAGACCTAATATAAAATCTTAAATACTAAAAGTATAACCACCTTGAGGAAAAATATGTCAGCACATTGCATGCATGGGTAGAAAATTGAGGCTGCAGACAACTCTTCCTGGTCGTTACGACCCATAATCTGAACACACCTAAATAGGACAAAAAAGCAATGTTATAAGTTATAAACTACATGACCATCCCCCCAAACAAACAAAAAAACAAAAACAAAAAAAAAGATAGAATACAAGGATTACAAATTCCAATTTTTAGTGTACCTCATTATTCTAGGAAGCTTGTTCCTGCGAGCTATATCCATTACAAGAGGCCAGTACTCAGATGCCCGAGAGTTAATTTCTTCTGAAGACCATAGAAATTCTACTCCATTAAGATCCATCCCAGCAGCTTTCCATATCTCAATGAGATAACGTCCAACTGTTTGAATTTTCTTCAAGTCACCTCCCATTTTGTTGTTTAGCTGTGCAAACCAATCAGCTACCCAAATTTTCACCTTGCAACCAGCAGAGATCATTTTGTTCACACTTATCGTTTTCATAACACCCTGCCGACAAACCACAACAAAATAAAGTGGTTCAGAATAAGAAATTATATAAAAGGAAAGGAAAAGTATGCTCTAAGCACAGACATGAGACATCATTACAGAAAGCAAAAAAATGAGGCAACCAGTATCATGGTATAAGCCTCAATCAATTTTATTGATAGCAACCCAATATTATTCTCTTAAATGCACACACTTTTTTTTATATCTCCATAAAACAATAAGGAATATAATACCAGATTAATTGAAGAAAATAGGAGATAAAAGTAATCTGCACTTATCAGTTATCACCCTTAATCAACAAGAATATATGGCCTGCGGCATGCACTAATTAGACCATAACAAGATCCTTAAGATAAGGTACATAAATGCTTACATTATGTTTATTTTTTGATAAATGATCTTTACTTTGTGCATCATACATTAATTAAATGCTAGAATATGCATCGCACTTATCAACATAGACAAAATAAACATAATTTTTTTGAAACAAAAACTGCTATAAACAGCAGCAGTCTAACATGATTTTTTAAGTAGAATAACTATTTTCTTCCAAACACGGCTAATGGGATGTTTGGGGTGGTTGTCCACAGAACTTAAAATACAGAACATACCAACGTTAACAGCTCTCAATGAAATGCATACCTGAGCAATGTGCATTCTCCCAGATGGTTCAAACCCATCATAGCAAATAGGTTGAGGCTTCTTAGTTAGAAGATTCAACAACTCATCCTCCTGTATACACTCTTCCCCGACACTTCTCACAATCCGAAACCTCTCCTCTGGAGTCATCCTAACCCAAGCAAGGCATATTTTATTAACTCAAGTGAGTCAAGTGATAATTCAAGTACACACACACATCCAGAAACCTTGGGTACATACTACTCTGGTAGGTCGCTGAAGAACTATATGGAATTTGATTAAAGCCATAACAAAGGTCAATCGATTTGAAGTTATAGATATAAGATATCAAAGGTGGCATGGCCCAATTGCTATCTATAATGTATACAGCAAGTTTTTAACAAAATTAACTTGGATAACTTCATGCATGTTTCAATTGCTTGTTAATTGGACTATAAGTATCAAGAACAGTGAATTAAATATTTATTGTGATTTAAATATCATAAACTCTCAGATGCACTAATCCCTCAATCCAGTTGAATGATGATGGCCCACTTTAAATTAAATTAATATTACAGACTTCAGCATCCAAGTTAAATTTTTTACCTTTTGCAAACAGCTTTAAGACATTTTCGCTTCCATAATCTCCCATAATAGTACTCTTTAAACTTTGCAACCAAATGAATTATTGCTTAACGTTGCATGGCCTCAACCAGACAACTTTGTAAATTTGAAACTTATAACAGAAAGCACTGCATAACCCTGACTTAGCAGCATAAAATCGCTTTTAACCAGAACTTTAATGCAACCACACAAATGTAGTTGCATGAACCCCACAGATTTCACTAATTTGGTCACTAGTTTTAACAAGGTTCCCCTGAAACACACAAAGACTGACCCTAGAATACAAAGGCAGACGGAAGCTCAACTGCAACACACGCGCAATGATCATTATCATAGATAATAGAACTAAATTGATGCAAACATTAAGGTTCCAAATTCCAAGACTTCAGATCAGTGATAAGATCATGGAAAATACTCAGACACAAAGAAAGTAAATAATTGAAAAATATCTTTGGATTTCTGGTGGTACTGATATACTATAAACTTTGAAATATTAGAATTTTGACATTATCTTCCCATATTACCTTATCTATTTTTATTTTATTTTTTGGGTTTTCATTTTCTAAAATTCGAAAGTAAAAGCAACTACTCTCCAAATTTATAAGATAAATATTTAAAAAATAAAAAATAAAAAATAAATGAAGAGATACTTACTGAGGAGGGGAGCTGGAGGAGGCTTCAACGGAAAGGGATTTCATTTCATCGGACGGCGGGGTTTGAACGGCGGATTCCTCCTCCATGGTTTCCGTAACCAGCGACTTTCTTCACTACTAAACACAGAAGTCGCATTAAAAAATAAAACAAAATGTTTCTTTTTTTTCAAATTTATTTATGAAAATAAATGTACCTTAATGAAATTTGCGACGGCGGCGTCGAATGACGACGATAAGATCACCGGCGAATGCTGAGGGCGGCGGCTGCTGAGGGCGGCGGCTGTGAACTTGGTCAGTGGAAAGACAAAATAGCGTAAGAAGATGAATTTAAGGATTTGTTGTTTAGGGCAAGATTCGATGTCACCAGATGTATCATAAAAACCAATCATAAGACTACACGTATCACAATTGAGAAATATACTTTTACTCCATTTTATTTGCGTTTTATTTTTTAAAATTGTTTTATTTTTTTAATCTAACAACAATTAGGAATTTGCAAGGTATCTGCACATCAAACAGATTTATTAAGATCACATACTATATGTGCAACAACAACGATAACATTTGAAGAACGCTATCAACATAAGATGGTAAATATGTATGGAGATATTTTTTTTACTCAAACTTCAACTTTATCCATCTACCGGCTGAACTACGTTATTGGGAGCATATGGAGATAATTTAACCCTAGTGGAATTGGATCTCTATACCACTATACTCAACCAATGATGTAAATATGTTTTTTTTTTTAAAAAAATAATAATAATTTGTTTTTGAAGATAGGCAACACAAATTTTTACAATTATAACTTTAATGTTTAAAACAAACATTTTTTATTTAGGTAAATTGCAATAAATTACAACGATATTTGGTCTAAATGCAATAAGAACGTTTTTTTTTTGCCAAAATTAGAGTCCAAATGTCTTTACAAAATTAAAAACAAAATAGAAAACAATTTTCTAATTCACATTAAAAATATATAAATATAAATATGAACAAGAGAAATTTTTTTAAGAAATTATTATCTTTTTTTTTAATCTAGAACTCAGATCTCCAAGGACGTAATAATACGAGAAAATTGTATTAATTAAAATAAAGATACATCGACATAATGAGGCTTACCATGTAAATATATATTCTACATAAATACTAAATAAATATGTTAAAAATTAATATAAAAATAAAGTAAAAAAAAATTATAAATTAAACATTGAAATACAAATACAATCAAATTCTAATTTATTTGATTATTATAGTAGTTTAGTTTTAATGGAGCCTTCATATCACGTAGGAAATAAATATACAATTAACAAATATGCATTTAAATTTCAACCAAAGCAAAAAAGAAATTCATTAAATAATATTGTTAGTTTGTAAATTTAAAATTAGAATAATCGATAATTAGATTATTCCTAAAATTTTATAAACAAAAAATTATAGTAATCTTAACAATTTCAATACAAAAGAATATTTCAATTCATAATATTCACAAAAAACATACCTAATCGAAAGATTAATTCTTGATGTTGATAATGATATTAGACCAAAATTTAAGTAAATTTGAGAAAATGTGAGAGTATGAGAGAGAGATAATAAAGATATATAAATACCTGTGCAATCCTACTTCAACACTCCTACACGTTTTCTATTTAAAATTGGAAAGATATGAATTATAATTTTTTTTTTTTTCTATTTAAAATAGGAAAGATATGAATTATAATTTTATTTTTTTTAACTTATCAATTTTTTTAAAAAAAAAAGACTGGTAGGCTTGAGGCCCAAGGTTCGTCCCTGCTGAGAGAATAAAACTAATTAGTACATCGATAACATTTTTTTCTTCTCAATTATCATTAATTTTTTTTTATAAATTAAATATTATAAAAAATAGAGAGAAATAAAAACCGAAAGGGTGACAATGTTGTCACCCATAAAACTAATTAGTTCATCCTTATTTTATTAAAAAAAATTAATTGTAAAAATATCTCAATAAAAAATTTACCAATAAGGACAAATTACTTTAATTAAAATAAACCAAATACTTTGTACACTCATTAATTATACTCATATTATCAACTATATCTCTTTATTAAAAATAAAAAAATAAAAACTTATGATAAACCCTAACTTATAATAAACTCTAATTTTTATGATAAACCATAATTAAACTCAAATTTTATTTCAAGTATCAAACATTTTCATCATCACATGAATATCATATAACGAAGTAATATAAAAAGAATTTTCAGATGACTCATAATATAGAGGTAGATATTAATTTGCTTTAATTGTCTTTCTTTAATGTCTAGTAAACTCTATCAATAAACATTTTTTTTTTTAAGATAGTTGTAGATAACAATGAGTTTTTTATTTTTATTTTTATTTTTAAGATAGTCGTATATATAAAATAATTGCAAATTGAAAATCTATTGACCTCATATACAATCTAGTATACATATTCCCTTTCATAAGACTCAAACATTCAAAACATTTTCAAAAGTAAATTAAACCAACAGTACAAGAAGATTTGATTCCAAAAATAATATGATTATTTTTATATAAATTGGGTGTGTTAATAATTTAAAGGGGTTTATAAATAAAATATATTAAGATGATTATATTCATTTCAATAATGGTACTGTTGGCATTAAGATGAATACTTATATTAATATTTATTTTTAAAATTTTAAATATTGGTGTACTTATAAAAATATGTGTCAATATGAGTGTCAATATCCGCACCCATGCAAAATAGACTAGGTGGCCATTAAAATGGAGATAATGTTCTCCTTCATCTGGAAAAGAAATGGAGATCACTAGAGATCAGCAATCTCTTTTCATGGAGAGTCCATCTCCATGGAAGAGGTCATCCAATGGAGGATTGGAGGAGATCGTTCTAATTTTTTTTTTTATATTATTATTATGTAATTTTAAAAATATTTTATTGCTTTAAAGTTTAATTAAAAAAATAGAATTCTTATACTAATCGAGACTTAAGGGCAATTTAATTCTTTCATAATATATGTATCAGTTGGAAAAAGTCTCTCTCTTAGTTTTCTCTGAAACCTAAGGTGAGAGTGTTCGTTCGTTTTAGGAGTGTTTAGTTTAAGGATGAACTCAGAAGAGATTGAAATGTTATGCAGCGCTCTTTCCATTAGAGAAAGAGAAAGGCCAGTTGAAACACTAGATTCGAAGCTTAAGGAAAAAGGGGAACGGCTTTTAACTCTATGTTTGGTGGGGAAGGTTTTAACTGACAAACCAGTTAATAAAGAGGCCTTCATTAATGTTATGACTACTATTTGGAGAGTCAGAGAAGGGGTTGAGATAGAGGCATTGGAAGGTAATGTCTTTGCTTTCCACTTTAAAAATACGGAGGATAGGAAACATATTCAAGCGGGTGGCGCTTGGTCTTTCGACAGGGCATTAATGGCTTTTGAAGAGCCCTCAGGTACTGGTGATATTACTCATATGAAATTTAACAGAGTGGAGATTTGGATCCAAATCCACAACCTTCCTCTGCTTTGCATGACGGAAGATATTGGCAACTTTTTAGGGAAGATGATTGGTATGGTAACAGATGTTGATCTACTTGCAGCTAAGAATGTGGGAGGTCGTTTTGTTCGGGTAAGAGTAGTTATAGCAGCAGATGAACCTCTGATGAGAAGTCTGAGAGTTGATCTTCTTGGTACAGGGTCGATCACAACAATGCTTCTTCGATATGAACGATTGCAAGATTACTGCTTTAAATGCAATAAATTAGGGCACTCTTTCAAGGATTGCTTGGAGCCTGAATTGGGGAAGGAAGAAACTACAGAAGCTATGGCTAGGTTAAATGTTTGGCTCAGAACAGAGAGTCCTCCTAAGAGATTCAACCATCGTTACGCCCCTGTGGATAGGCGTAATTGGGGTAATCAGGCTAGCAAAAACCAGAGCAGAGCAGATAATGGGAATTGGAGAACTCGTAATTCAGGGCAGGTTACCACCGGGAAAGGATTGCTAATACAATCCGGTGGCCAGAATCGGTTGGAAAGCAAGTCTAAGACGCAAGTGGAGGGATTGCCGAACCTCGAGCCCAACAATAGCCACTTCGGTCAGAACAGTAGCTATGTGGGTCAGATCAGTAGCCACGTGGGTCAGAGCAGTTCAATTAATGCCTCGGAGAGGAGAGATATGTCAGGACAGCAGACTGTAATGGAGTTTTCTCAGTCAACAAAGTCGGTCTCAATGAAGGAAATGAAAGATCAGTGCTCTGTGCCTATTTTGAATCAGATGATGGTGGAGACAAATGATTTGGGCCCAATTACTGGGCCATCTCAATCTACTGAGTATTTCAAGCCCAAGTTGAAGGTTCAAGAGATGATGGATCAGGTGCTGGTATTAGGCCCAAGTTCAGAGACCACTCAATCCACAAAATGTCTCAAGCCCGAATTGAAGGAACATTTGTTGGTAAATCAGGAACTTAACTTGAGCCCAAATCCTAGAGAGCCCAACAGTGATGAGCGTTTGGCCCCTTCTCCTTCTGGTCACAATTTAAAGAAGGCCCAAAAGACTCTTAAATGGAAGAGAGCAGCTCGTGGGATACAGAATAATAGTAATCAGCCATCCGATTTGGGGAAGATCTCAAATTTAGGTAAGAGGGGAATCAGAGCGATTGTGGTTGAGGATCAGTCAAATGAGAAGATGGTCAAGGCTTCCAACTCACAAGAATTGGAATTGGGAAGCGAGATTAGGAATGATTCATCAGTGACAGTGGAGAATGTTAATCAGGTCCGAACTTCTACAGAAGAGGGTGGCAGTTCAGCGCCTCAGAATAATGTCCAGCAGATGGAATTGTTGCCAGGTTTGGTTACCTCCCCTGAGGTTTCTGATTTGGTGTATTCGAACCAGGTTCAATCGGCCGGCCGATCTCTATCGGCCCGCCGGGTCCAATGAGGATCCTTGCATGGAATGCCCGGGGGCTGGGGAGTGCTCGGGCATTCAACATTCTGCTTACTCACAAACAGGAGTCGAAACCGGATTTGATGTTTCTTCAAGAAACAAGGTGTCAGCATGCAAAGCTCGAATTGTGGAAGGTTAGGTTAGGTTTTACAAGCAAGCTTGTAGTTAATAGTGTAGGTAATTCTGGTGGTCTTTGCTTGTTTTGGGGCGATGGAATGGTTGTGGATTTGTTGACCTACTCTCAGGATCATATAGATGTTAGAATCAGTATTAGTCATAAGCTTAGTTGGAGGTTCACTGGATTCTATGGGCACCCAGTCCAGGCCTCCAGGCCTTGAGGAAGCACTCCTGGACTCTCCTTAAGCGGCTGTCAGCTATGCATAATCTCCCTTGGATCTGTATGGGAGATTTTAATGAGATAATTTCGGATGATGAGAAAAAAGGGGGTTCTACCAAAAACTGGAGGAATATGGTTGATTTCAGGGAGGCTGTTAGTGACTGTAATCTTGTTGATATGGGTTTTCGTGGTCCGAAATTCACTTGGAGTAACAAAAGGACTGGGCGTGATCACATTCTGAAAAGGCTGGATAGAGCCTTTGCAACAGGGGTTGGAAAGCTCTCTTCCCTTTCTACTCTATCAGTCATATGGATTTTTGGGGCTCTGATCATAGGTCGTTGCTGTTGGAGTGTTTGGATTCTGGTCACCCTAATAATATGGCAAGTTCGGTTAGGAGAGGTTTCTTTTTTGAGGATTGTTGGGCGAGGATGAGGATTGTAAAAAGCTTGTCTCCTCAGTCTGGGATAATAATGTGGGCAACGGCAGCCTTCAGGATGTTCTTGCTAGAATTACTAGTAGTAGGAAGCATCTTGACTCTTAGAATGCCAATAAGAGAAAGAATCATCGCCAGCAGATTAGTAAGTTTAGAGCGGAGGTTAGAGAAGCTAACAAAGTGGATGCCCCTAATGATTGGCAGCACATTAGAAAATTGGAAGCCAAGCTGGATGATGCTCTTTCCACTGAAGAAACCTACTGGAGACAGCGTGCTAAGGCTGATTGGATGAAGAAAGGAGACCGTAACTCCCGTTTCTTCCACGCTAAAGCATCTGGCAGGCGATCCCGGAATCGTATATCTGGTTTGAAGGACAGTAATGGGGATTGGAGAGAGTCAAAGCCTGAATTGGTTAGTATTATCTCTACTTACTTTTCTGATCTTTTTTCTACAAGTTTCCCGAGTGATCAGGATGTGGAGGAGGTAACTAAGAATATTACTTCTAAGCTATCTGAGCAGCATGTCAGTTATTTGGATGCAATTTTTACTGCCTCGGAAGTTGAAAAAACTGTTTTTGATATGAGCCCTTTGAAGGCTCCAGGGTCAGACGGGCTCACTGCTGGCTATTATCAGCAGTTTTGGGGGACAATAGGTCAGAGGATTACCCAGTGCTGTCTGTGTATTCTGAATGAGGGAGGCCAAGTTGGTGAAATTAATAACACTATTTTAGCCCTTATCCCATAATCTCAATCGCCTGAAAATATTTCTGAGTTCAGGCCTATAAGTATGTGCAACGTCATATACAAAATTATTGCTAAGGTTATCACCAATCAATTCAGAAATGTTCTCAGTGGGGTTATTTCGGAGGAGCAGTGTGCTTTCGTCCCTGGAAGACTTATTTCCGATAATACTATAGTGGGGTTTGAATGCCTCCACAGAATCAAGAGGAGTAAGCGGAAATTTGGTTCAATGGCCATCAAGCTAGATATGGCCAAGGCTTTCGACAGGGTCGAATGGATTTTTGTGTGTAAGATGCTACTCGGTTTAGGGTTTCCGGTTTCTTGGGTTAGTCTGATATATAGATGCATTTCCTCAGTCTCCTACTCCTTCATGCTAAATGGAGAGGTTCAAGGTAATATTATTCCCACCAGGGGTCTCAGACAAGGGGACCCGATGTCCCCCTACTTGTTCATTATTTGTGCGGAGGGTCTCTCTGGTTTGCTCAAAAGTGCCCAGTAGAAAGGTAGCATTGAGGGTTTCAAGTGTAGTAGAACAGGACCAGCTATCACTCATCTGTTCTTCGTAGATGATAGTTTGGTGTTTGCTAGAGCTAATGCAAAGAATTGTCTGGCTATTCGGAGTATTCTTGATACGTATGGGAAAGCCTCTGGTCAAGCAATCAACTTCAATAAATCTGCTTTGTGTGTTAGCCCCTCTCTTGCTAGTTTCGAGAGTGAGAGGTTGGCTGCCCTTGTCGGGGTTAATCTGGTGGTTTGTCACGAGAAGTACTTAGGGCTCCCGTGCTTTACGGGGAGAAGCAAAAGAGCTGTTTTTACGAAAATTGTTGACAAGGTCTGGAACCAGCTCAAGGGTTGGGGGGAGAAAACGCTCTCAATTGGAGGCAAGGATATTCTAATCAAGGCAGTTATCCAATCCTTACCGGCATATGCCATGGGTATTTTTAAGCTCCCTAGGGGATTGATTCTCGAGATTGAGAGACTCTGTGCGAGATTTTGGTGGGGTAGCACTCCTGAAAAAAGAAAGATGCATTGGTGCACCTGGAAGAAGCTCTGTTAGGATAAAGAGGTGGGGGGATTAGGGTTTCGTAATTTGGATACCTTCAATAGGGCCCTTTTGGCAAAGCAAGGTTGGAGACTGCTGCAGCATCCGAATTCCCTGGCTGCTAGGATTTTAAAAGGCTGTTATTATTCTACTTCTTCCTTCTTAGAGGTCCAGAAAAAATCTTCTGATTCGTTTGTTTGGAAGAGTATTTTGTGGGGGAAAGATGTTCTTGTGGGCGGCATGAGATGGCGTGTTGGTGATGGTTCCTCCATTTCTATTTACAATGACAAATGGCTCCCTCGTCTAAGCAATCCTAGAATCTCTTCTTTGCCGATGTTAGCAGCAAATGCAACAGTGGATAGCCTTCTCTCCCCTTCTGGTGGTTGGGACTCCCCGCGTATCAGGACCCTGTTCATCAAGGAAGATGCTGATGAAATCCTTAGCATTCCAATCAGCTTTGGTGAGCACAAGGATGCTTTGATTTGGAGTCATAAAGCCTCTGGTAGCTATTCAGTGTGTAGTGGGTACAAAGTGGGCTAGAATCTGATCAATATTTCCAGTCTTCCGAGCTCCTCCAACCCTTGTGTTTCGACTAACTGGTGGAATTCCCTGTGGAGAACCCCTATTCCTTTAAAGATCAAGATTTTTGTTTGGAGAGCCTGGCATAACTGGATTCCGACTCGTGCCAACCTTGCGAGAAGAGGTGTCATTCTAGGGGAAAGTTGCCAGCGCTGTCATTCGGAAGCCGAGTCCACTTTACATGCCCTCTGGAAGTGTAGGAAGCTGTCTTCAGTCAGACATGAGTGGGAGTTTTTGCACCCTGGCTGTTCTGGTTCGTTTGCTAGCTTCTCTGACTTTATTTTTGTTAGCTTCAGGAATTTGGGTTTGAAAGATTTTGGCTTGTTGTGTACTATTTTATGGAGGTCCTGGTTTATTAGAAACTCCTTGCTGTTCAGTCCTAATAGGAAGGATTTTCAGTCCACTATTAGATGGTGTAAGGCTTTTCTGGATGAGTGCTGCAACAATTTTGAGGGTGGTTCCTTGCCAAGGAATTCTGTGGTGGTTTTGGCTAATGCTTGGGTTCCTCCTGCGTTGGGTTCTTATAAGATCAATTGTCGGGCTCTCACGGATTTCAGGAATCGAACTGCGGGCTTGGGCATTGTGATTAACAACCATGAGGGGTCTGCTCTGTTTTCCGGTAGTCTGTTTAAAGATGCTGGTCTGGATTTTGTGTCTGCTAATGTCTTCGCCATCCTTTTTGGTCTGAAGTTTGGTAAAGAGTGTGGGCTTCTCCCCCTTTGTATCGAATCCGATGTTGATAGTGCGGTTAGTCTGATCAATGAGGGTAACCATTTTAGCTCCCGTTGTGGGAATATCGTCAATGATATCCTTAGCATCATGGATGAGCTGGGTATCTCCTCTATTTCTCCTGGTATTAAAGGGTCTAGCTTGGCTGCTTCCAGTCTCGCTAGGCAAGCCCTGCAAAGAAGGATGGATGTGATCAGCTTTTAGTGCTTGTCTTTGATTTTCTTGTTTGTTCTGCCCTTTTCTGGGTTGTTTCTTGCTCTTAGGAGCTGTCAAAAAAAAAAAAAATTCTTTCATAATATTTGACTAGTCAAACGTTAACTCAACGAATTAGTTAATGGTACATTTTCATAATTTAGACAATAAATAGTCTTTGTTGCACTTTCACCAAAAAGTGCAACTTTGTTCACCCACCTTAACTGGAGGTAAGCATTACCTCCCTCCCCAAATGTTGTCATGTGTTCCAAACTTAACCCAAAATCCAAAGTTAACCCAAAATTAACTCAAAGTTTAGGACACGTGGCAACATTTGGGGAAGGAGGTAATGCTTACCTCCAGTTAAGGTGGGTGAGCAAAGTTGCTCTATTCACCAAATGTGAGGTGATTTATTGTAATTTGCCCTTGTTATTTCTACCAATTTTTTTTTAAAAAAAGCCTATTTTTCTCTCAAAAATCAATTATTTACATTTTTTTTTATGAAATATTTCAATGAGAGTAATGCTAGACGTTTCAAATATTTTTTTTCAAATTCTGTCTCAAATGATGTGGCACGTGAAGTGTCAACATCACATCAATCACCACATAATCCCATGATTTATAAGATACTAACACCTCACATGCCACATCATTTATGACCGAATTTAGAACGTTTAGCATTACTCTTACAATAATTCAGGGTTTAAAGAGGGGAGAAATTCTAACCTACAACAGTATAGGTGTGAGAAGTATACAACTAGGTCAACCTCATTTTATCCAACAAGAATAGTTGTTCTCCCGATCAATAATATATAATTATGTCAAATTTGAGGAAATGTCAATATAGTTTGACAACATTCAAATAAAAAATATTGTGTTGTTTTGGACTCACAATCCCTTTTTAAGAGCAAATTGCAACTAACTTCCTCGAGGTTTGGCATTTGACAACCAAAAATAACTTTATGCTTAATTGACAATAACCTCCCGGTCATTAGTATAAGTTAATCAAACTTAACAGATATAAGAGTATTTTTATCTTTTCAAGCCTTTTTATTTATTAAAAAATATATTTAAAAGTTTTAAATCTTCACCATTCATCTTGGACACATTTTTTTTTTTTTTTTTTTTTTGGGTTAATAGCACTAGTATCCCTTAACCCCTTAAACATATAGCGAAATTGCATAGTGCCCCCTGAATTTTTTTTCCTGGCATTAAACCCCTCGAACTCCCATAAATTGGCAAAAATAGACGGAAAGGGGATGGACTTCAAAGGCAAATTAAATTTACACACCCTGATTATACGTATAATTGTATTAAAACTGGAAAAATATAATAATATCACACAAACACCCTTTGACTTGTTTGACTAATGTCTAAAAAAAATAAAAAATATATATTAATATTAATAATAATAATAATAATAATAATAAACTTTAAGAAATAATAATATATAATAATAATAATAAATTAAATAATAATAAACTTTAAATATATATATATAATATAATAATAACACAAACACACCCTTTTAATTTGTTTTCAATAAATAGATTTTTTTTTTTTAAAGAAAGATTGATCTCCACCGTCCATCATGGATCACCATAATGGACATTGGAGATCAAATTAATTTTAAAAAAATGATTTATAAAAAATAAAAATAAAAATCAACAAAAAAGATAATTAAATATATATATATAATTAACAATTTAAGAAAATCAAAAATTCTAGAAAAATGGTGGAGATCCGTCATCTTCTTGATAAAAAAATTTCAACTTTTGGTAATTCTGGAATTCAGGAATTTTATAATGTGAAAAAAATTAATTATACTTTAAAAAACAGAAATAAAAAATAAAAAATAATATATATATATATATTAAATGCATTTAAATTAATAAATTTAATTAACAATAATAATAACAATAAAGGGAGTGTATTTTATATATTTATTATATATTTAATTTATCAACTTTGAAATAATTAAAAATAATCCAAAAATATTAATTTTTTACTAATTAAAGATGTAGATTTTTTGATTAATAATATTAATATTTTATTAATAATCCAAAAATAATCAACTAGGAAAATTTTTGTTTGATTAGGTGGAGATCCAGAGTGGATCTCCATCGTCCACCACATGAGATGATGGATCTCCACCATTTTTCTGGAATTTTTGATTTTCTTAAATTTTTTAATTATATATAGATATTTAATTATCTTTTTGTTGATTTTTTAATTATTTTTTATAAATCATTTTTTTAACATTAATTTGATCTCCAACATCCATTATGGTGATCCATGATGGACAGTGGAGATCAATCTTTCTTTAAAAAAAAATTAATTTATTGAAAACAAATTAAAATGGTGTGTTTGTGTTATTATATATATATATTTAAAGTTTATTATTATTATTATTATTATATATTATTATTTCTTAAAGTTTATTATTATTATTATTATTTTAAATTATTAATATTAATATTTATTTTTTATTTTTTTAGACATTAGTCAAACAAGTCAAATAGTGTTTGTGTGATATTATTATATTTTTCCAGTTTTAATGCAATTATACATATAATCAGGGTGCGTAAATGTAATTTGCCTTTGACGTCCATCCATTTTTGTCAATTTATGGGAGTTCAAGGGGTTTAATGCCAGGAAAAAAAACTCAGGGGGCACTATGCAATTTCGCTATATGTTCATGGGGTACTAGTGCTATTAACCCTTTATTTTTTATTGTTGAAAAATCTGAAAAACTTGAATCTGAAGAAAAATCTGGAAATATATCAATGGAAGAAGAAAATGTTCTTAGATTAGATTTAGATGTGCTAGATTTTTTTATTTTTTTTTTTATTTTTTTTTTTTTTTAAGTTTTGAAAAATCTGAAATTTTTGAATATGAAGATAAATCTGAGAATCCATATGGAAGAAGAAAAAATTATCTGAAGAAAATGCTATTAATTTCTTAGAATTTTAAATTTGAAGAAAAATATGGAGATAAAACCTATGTCTCCACATTTTTTTTAATTTGTAATTTTCATCTATTTTTTTTTTTATTTTTATTTTTTAAGTGGAGATCCAAATTTGTTTTCATGTATTTATATATTTTAAAATCATTTTTTTTATTCATGGGCATTTAGGTATTTGTAGTGGCCAAATCCGATTAACAGTTAAACTTAACCATTTTTGACTAACGGTAGAGGAGGTCATTGTCAATTAATGATAAAGTTGTTTTTATCGTCAAAGGCCAAACCTTAGGGAGGTTGGCTACAATTTGCTACCTTTTTCAACATATCCTTTTCATTTTTTAAAGGGCAACCTCAACTTTTGTCATATTTTAAAAGGCAAATTGCACAAATTTAACCTAAGAGATGATCAAAAGGCTTAATGTTCAACATTTGACCTTAATTACACAATCATACCCTACCGTTAATTTTGATTCGTTAGTATTTAACGGTAAAAGGGTAATTTGGTCATTTTATTTTGAAATAAAATAAACAATAAAACAAATTAAAATTAACTAAAAATAAAAAGGCCTTAGGAGGAGTTCGTCGGTCTCCTCCGACATACAGCAGAGATCGTCGATCTCCTCCCAATCACAGGGAGGAGATAGTGATCTCCTCCCAGCTGTATTATTAATAAGGATTTCATTTCAATGATGCCCATCAAATCATCAATTTAACAATTAGCCGCAACTAACTTTTGAAAACTTCAGATTTAGACAACTATGAAAACAAATTCAAGGGCTTGACCACTTATTTGACAAAACTCTTCAGATCATCACACAGAACAGGGAGGGAGGTACAGATCAAATCACAACACTTGAAATACAGACCAGCCTCTAGATTGAGAGGCATTGTTATATATTATTAACTTCAAACATGTATTTCTGCAACTACTTGCATATAAATATATATACTAGACTACTGTATTAGGATCCTCCATGATGATGATCTTTGAGGCGCTCTACATGACTCATACAAGAAAGATTACGAGGGCCGACAAACTATTACGACTCCAAGATTGTACTTTATGAAGATAAAATCAGCTGACAATAAACGAAAACCTTGGCATTACTGGTAAATCCATACAAATATACAAGGGAAATATGTCATTTTGCATGGAAGTATGATCTTTCACTGAGAGGCTTCAACCTCAGCAGCTATGCTGTCTGCAGCAGTTCCACAGTTTGTTGCATTCTCTGAAATGTCTAAGCAAGAACTGGTTTTAAACTGATCCACATGCTGAGGTTCAGGAAGCGGGCAAGGATCTTTGGATCCTTGATGAGAAATTTTTTGCATGATATTAGAACCCTCAGGCATTGACGCTGCTGGCAAGTTCAGTAAACTCATTGTTCCACGGTCATACGGAAATTTACTGGAAGCAAGTGAGTCAGGTGTCTCAGGATGTTTTCCAGACATCTCCCATGGTCTATGAAAGAGCAAATGAGCCACAGTCCGGTCGATGGGATTGGTCTCAGTTTCTGCATCAGGCATTCTAGTGTACCTGCATTACCATAACATACATGTAAGGGCATTGAAATGGAAGACTCGTACACAGAACGTTGGTAACTGCATAATATCTCAGCATTGAAGATCTACATGATTTATGTCTGAAGGTCCAAAGCATATGATTGAGGAAAATGAAACCAAAGAGAATTGTTTATATAGTTCAGCAGAAGCAGAAAATGCATGTAATTACCATATTCATTACTGTCTACATTCATAGTCTATTTTCATATTTTTTAGAAAAAAAAACAAGAAAATAGACTAAATATAAAATTTAAAAGAAAAAGGTCAGTGAAGGTCATAAAATAGAACAAGCTATTAAACCAATTTCTAACATATTGCAAAAGAGGAAACTGATCTCTTCCTGTGTGTAGGGTTTTAGAAAATGTACGGGTATACTAATTAAAATGTCAAAGTAGCCTATAATTTGTAAACCATGGATTTGTGGATTATTTTATAAGATTCCTCTCATAAGAGACATAGTAAAGCTCAGAAATAATCGATCATGAAACCTTTATTTCAATTTTATTTATTTTATCATTTTACATCATTTTGTAATGAAAAAGGCATCTTGTGATTGGATCAGTATTTAATGCTCGAATGATGTAACTTGTAAGCTATCAACTATTTAATTTCAATACCTTCCGGGATGAGTTCATGACACCAAATAAATATTTTTGATACACGAAAATAAACAATGTTGAAAGAAATAACCGACTTGAAGAGCAATACATGAAAATTACATATATTTACCAACCTGCTAGCACTAGTAGCTTCTGCTGTTGCAATGACTTCATGTTCATCCACGCTACTTTTGTTAGTACTGCTTGTATCACTAGCATAATGCCTCTGCATCGCACTTTGAGCCAACCGGAACAAGCTATCCCGAATACAAAGTCTTATTCTAACATCCAACTTTGGCAACAAAAAAAATAATTGGCATTAACGATAAATTTAAATTACTCTACCAAGGAAAGGAATTATTTGGCTGGTCAAAGATACCTTAGCAATAACATCTTGAAGGCGGTAAAGTATTGTGTCCTCCACCGAATAATTATCAACCGCCAAATTGGATATATTGGAATCATCTTGCTCTAAAGGAGAGTTTGGGTCAAAAGAGGGGAGCGTGCTTAGGTCTTCAACTTCAAAATCAGCTCCCTCAACATGCTGAATTTGGTTTTCTAGGAACTTTGGAGGTCTAGAATGATCTCTAGGAGAAACTTGATGACTGAGCTGCAGCTGTTGTTTCTGAATGGCCAGCATTGCTCGCATTTGCTGCCGTCGCCTTAATTTTTCAATTTTTTCTTGAGGCGTCATAGTCAAAGGTTTTGTAGGACCAGCAGCTGACTTGTTTGCAAGATTTGCTTTATCCGGACAGACTTCGTAACCAGAAAGCAAAGGTTGGTTCTTAAATTCCCCAGACTGAACATGGGCCAGCACAGGCATGGCAGGGTATGGATTGGTAAGATTCCCATATGCACAAGGGCTCACAAATGAACCAGAAATTTGTTGGTACTGCAGAGTCTCAGATTTTTCAAGCTGTCTCTGTTCACTAATAACTGATGAGGGAGAAGACTGTAGCATTGAGTGAGACAATTGGTTCTCATATTTTCCGGATGGAGACCATGTACCATACATATCTTGCAATAATTTTCCCTCATTTTTTTCTACTGACTTTTTCCGCCCTTTCAATAGATTTTTTTGCCTATATCCCTGTAGAATTGGGGTATGGGAGGGAAAGGATATAAGGGCAACATTTTACAAAAAGGAAGAGAAGGAAATGAAACTAAAACATTTATTTTGACACGTAATCAATACATAGATTTGGCTAAAGATGTTATGTGTTCGTCCGTAATTTGATGAAAATTTCACTAACAATACAAGTCCCCACGCTAGGTGATGAGAGTATCCATTAGAAATTTAGAATTGATAAAATTCATACAGGAGCAATAAAATCATGCTCTTCAATACAGTCAGAAATGACAGAAGACACAGGACATATCAAAGCAAGTCCAAAAATGGGTGACTTCAAGGAAGATTAAACAGAAATCTTTCCTAATTCTCAGTGGTTGTTAATTGTTTTAAGCTTTTACAAACAACCACATACTAGCATTAGTTCATGCAGTCTGTTTCCAGGGCGACCCTGGGTATACACATCAATAATCTGAATAAGAGACTATTCCATTAGGTTAATATATTTTCGACTTTGAGGTCTTCCAAAATGAGATTCCTATTTAAATGTCTGTAAGCATTCTAGAAAAACACCATTATAGATGAAACAGAATTATGTAAGGCACTACAGCATTCAATCATTTATTTCTCAGCCTAATTTCACACTTGCTATTCAGATGAAAACCTTTTGAAGTTTAGCAGAAACTTGGATTACATGTATCCTATATATAAAGTTCTCATTGAAAATCTTCAGCAATTATTTTGACAATTAGACACTTAACAATCCCCAACTTCAGTTCATATCAATTGCTTCACATCATCAAGCACTCAACAGTTTCTCATCCATACCCCGTAAACAAGGTGCCAAGACTTCCCAAGTGACGTTATTCCTAGTCCTTTCTATCGTCACTATTTAACTTGCTCCATTGTGACACTGTCCCAAGAAAAATCCATTAAATACCAAAAATTAAGGGATACCCAAAAAAATTAGTGTCCTTTTTACCCAAACCTGGCTGGAATAGAAAAAGCTACCCTTGTCTTCTTCTTTCAGCTAATTTAATTTCAAATCATTGTTCTAGGCCAAATAGTCAAGTCTACTTTACCATTTGGTCTAATCTATTAGACAATTTGGTACTGTATTCTAGACCATATGGTCCCATATGTTGGACCATTTTAGAAGAAATTGACAGCAAAATGAGTGGTGTAAAAACTGTGACCAAATGGTCCAGAATACTGAACCAAATGGTCTAGCGGACTGGACTAATTGGTATAATAGACTGGACCAAATGGTCTAGCTGATCGGACCAATTGGTCTAGCCGATTGGAACAATTGGTCAAGTAGTGATGTGAGATTACAGTGGTTGAAAGAAAAGATAAGGGTATTTTTGTCTATAATATTTTTATTATCAGTCTTCAACTATCTCCTTCATTACTTACAGTTTCTTAGATTATTAAATAACTGTTGCATTTCTTAGACCAGAATTACTACAATATAAAAGAAACAAAATCGACTGTCTAGCTAAACCATGACTCTTTATTTAATAACACTATGTTTCCACATAAATCATTTAATAAAATGGGCCTATACAATTTCATAAGTGGGAACCACCGGTTAATATATAAATATAGGATGAGAATTCTATTTTGTGTGCCCAACTTCTCCTTCCCTAGTTCTTCTATTTACCTTTTCTTCTTCTCCATTCTTAGTCCTTACATCAATAGTTTAATATTTTACTAGGTCTAAAATGTTGAACAGATACAAGTATACAATAGGGAAACATTCGGCTAATTTAACAGAAAAAATGAAATAGAAATACCTTATATGCAATGTCAGGAGTCACAACATTATCAACCATCAGGCCAGAATTAGATGCTGAGGCATTTCTCTCAACATCCAAATCTGTCTGCAAAAGCCAAATAAAATATGTCGAATTTATATTGGCTCATCCATTCCAGTTAAACATAAAGAAACAAATATGTTCACAACTTCACCCAGGGAATCAACATTTATTACCTGCTCTTTCACTATAGGTTTGATTTTTCCTCCAGGGTATTCAGCATGATCCAGTGTTGTATGAGCATTCTGCAGATCAAGAGTAGAATTATTTAACTTCACATGACTAAGGGTCAATGATTGGTCATCTTGCTCAAATTCTGATTTAACTTTCACATGGTTAGATGTATTCTCCAGTGCTCCTAACTCCAAAATAGGAGATTCGGCAGATAAGGGGAAAGATTTTACCGGGCTGTTAGATTCATCTTTAGAAGAAGACCATAGCTCATCAGCATTACCAAGATTTACATGACCAAATATCGAGTCATCATTGCTGCAAAATCATCACTTGTGAGGATACTGAGTCAGATGGATACCATAGAGCACAGTATTAAAGGGTGGGAAGGTGGAACAGAGGGAGGAGAGAACAATATCACATAAAGAAATCTTAACACCATCATGCAAGTTCTGCAAACTCTAAATAAAAGTTGGTATTAATATCTAATACCTACACATCAAGCATAATATTACGAAACTGTATCACTAAATAGAGGAAACATACACTAGTCAACAAGGCAAAATAAAAACAGAAGCACCGAAATTGTCAAGATAGAATATAATATTTTGGTTCCACTTCCAATAGATAGTTTTTGAAAATCGATGGGAAATTGACAGTCAGAAATTAGGATAAACTGCTAGGTTTGTTCATAGTGATGGTCTCTGAATGGCAACAAAACCTCTCACATGAAGGATTTTCAGTCAACCTCTTGCAAGAAACAAGGAGTTGAAATAATTTTTTTTTGAATAGTTGCAAAACTACCAAGTTTCAACATGAGGACTGTCAAAATGATGCTTCATTAAGATAGAGGAAGAATGATACAGAGATGGTGCATTACCTGAAAATTCGGTCAAGATCATCAAAACTTCCAATGTTATCCCAGCTATAGTCAACAAAATCACCTTGGTCTTTACCTTCAATTTTGGGATCTTTATCAAGTTCAGCTTTCGCTACAGTTAAAATTGCTAGTTATTATGAGAAATGATAGAACCAATTTTTAAAATCTATTTTTTATTCTGCGGTTAATGTTCTTACCACCACTTGTTGAACTATACTTGGTAATTTCAGCTACATTATCAGTGACTTCTGTATCCATGGAATCCTGATCAGCGTTGGCAGCATTAGATAAAGATAAGTCAGACCATGGGTCCATGCCAAATCCGGAAGGGGAAGTTCTTTCATTTGAATTGAATTTCGAAATGCTCTCCAGCTTTTTGCCATTGAAATCAATCTTTGCACCCAGGATCTTTCTCTCAGTAGGTTTAATGCTTGTAGCTTCTTGATTCCATTCCTTTTTGTTGTGATAATTTTCATTTCCCTCATGATATGGCACAATATGGTCATCAGTTTCCCCAGCCTCACCCCATATTATGTTTGTAAGCTGAAGATAAATCGTGTCAACCATCATCATTACATGTCACAACCAGAACCGGTTCACAGTACTGTTGGCAACTAGTAATAATAAAAATAAACAACAAATATAATAGTGATATGATGATGATAGGAAAAAAAAAAAAAAAGCTGTAACCACTAGCATAAGCTCTGCAAACACATGCAGTAATGCTGTTTCACATTTTATAATTATCAATCATGGAACTCTTTATATGTATTATGTAATGACCCCATACATTACAGATTCAGTTTTTATAAGGCACTTTTAGTAAATTGACTTAAGTGCTACTTCAAACTATTAAGCATCCATCAAATCTCAAAATATATAAGGTTTACAGAAACAAGGCCAGAGTTTAAAAGATCATCTAGACATGACTAACTAGAATTGACTATCAAAGCTATTAAGGGTGCACGGTCAGCATGCAGCTAGCAAGTGAGAGTGTATATGTTATTCAAAGAGAAATTTAAGACATTTCTCGAAATGTAGAGTATTGCTGTAAGGGAAAACCAGAAAAGATACGATTCTACACCAAAATATAAGCCCATATGGAAATTTGATAAGGGCTGAGAACAATTAAACTACTGTTAACAACAAAAGGATTTTTAAGATTTGAAGCCAGAATATAATTTGCATTCAGATAATAAAGATCAATGATGAGCAGATTGCATGGTATTATATTTGAAAAAGACTTGGTATGTTTTAGGCACTAATCATCATTGCAATAAAAATAGTACCTAGACAAGATTAGGAAAGCATATATGAATATTTTTTTTTTTTTTAAATTAAATCATTAAACATAAATTAAGATTTTATAATTAAACTACCGATAGGCATGGATCACAGAAAGGAGGCAGTACATTATTCTCAGTGAATGCTTTGCTACAAGTGGCATTGCCTTCTAATTGTTGTAGGAAGGTTCGGACAAAAAACTGCTTCAAAAGTCACACGTGACAATTATATAAATATTTTAATTAAGAGTGACTATTGGAAGATGCAGAATTAGTGAGAGCAAGCAGAAACAAGATAATAACAAGAAGATGCTGCAGAGGCAAATTCATGACAGAGGAATAATAGTAATGTTTTAAGCCATTGTACAATAAGAGCAACATTTTCTGCAAAAGATTTGCAATCACTTGAGATTATTCAAAAGAGTCATATAGCTGTTGTGACGTTAAACACCATTCATGACTTATTTCAATACAAACATAAAATTATTTAAGGAAATAGATAGAGATGTTTACACGAGTGGTAAATTTCCAAATACTGTATGAATATCTCAAATTAACAAGCAAAAATTGAACGAGTATAATTCTAAATTTCCATAGTATCATGAAAGGCCAGCCAATGAGACAGGTACTACATCGCTATGGCCCTATGGGTTGATATAAGAGGGAAATTTTGTCAATTCCAATAACATAGAAAAGATTAATAGCTTATTTGAGAGTATAAGATAAGGAAACAGTTTATGGAGTTAAAATTTAGTGATTTTGGATTATTAAATTTGAAATACAAATACTTGTTTAATTAATGTATTTCTTTGTTGGAATCTATTGGGTTTAGTTAGTAGATTTAATCTGGTTAGGTTTAGGTTTATTCTTATTTGAATTGATTTAGGTTACCAGTGGCCTATAAATAGACCTTAAGTTATCTTTATCTTATATTTTATGAGTTTATATTTGAAAATCATAACCCTTTTTTTTCCTAAATTTTTTCTTCTGGCTCTTTTTTCCTACCTCTCGAGTATATCCCTTTTTGCCTCTTGTTATTGGATATTGTCTCTACCAATTTAATATCAGAATTTAACTTTTTCTACATTGCTTTACTACTCATGCACCAGGCAACTTTGATGAGAATGGTGAATTGGTGATCAGTAATGTATGTAGATGGAAAATATTTTGATGATTTTATTCAACAAGCACAAGCAAACTAATAGGATACAGTTACAAGTTTACAACAACTATCAACTAGGAAATAGTAGGAGAAGTTTATCACTTCCCTTAAGACTAGGACCACTAACTTCACTACTTAAGGACTGACTACATTAACTAACCAAAACTCTATTTGATCTAACAAGCAGTTGTTTATGGTCGAAAGTTGAGGTAACAAGCAGTTATCTATTTTAATGATGATGTTTATGGTGACCCAGTACCAGTAGTAAGCCTCGCACTCGCATTAACACATTAATCAGAACGTGTGTTCGAGTCATGTTTCCCTATCCTAACTCCCAAATTAGTAATTATTCACAAGTAAAAACAAGCTGTTTTGTATGGAATTGAGCACATAACAATTACATTCAGATATCATGCATAAGCTTTCACAACCAACCCACTGAAGTCAATGAAACAAATGAAAAGCATCTAAACAATACCCAGAAAGCCAATTCATATCACATCCACAAATCAGCATAAACCACATAAATATATATTTAAAAAATAAAAAAGAATAAATGGGTTGTTGTTGATGAGAACAATTAGAAACTAACCTCTTCGTCGTTCCAGTCAAACATAGCTAAAAAACCCAGAACAGAAAATCACGAATCCGCAACGAAAACATGCTCGTAAATTAATCCAAACATCGCCAAACTTTCCTTTGAAAATCAACTAAGACCACATCACATAAAGCAACAACACATCCGAACCCAGAAACGAAAAAACACAAACACACAAGAGTCAGTCGCTCTTTCTCTTTCAAGACGCGCAAACAAACGAATTACAACAGAGAAACAGAGAGACGCAACGATAAGAAACAGAGCAAAAGAGTAAAATGAAGACAGAGAGATGTACAGAGATGGTATACACAGTTTCACGCGACGTCACGTGGGAATGGGGATTAGTGGGTTTTTGACACGTGTCATATGAGTGTATCTGAAGTTGTGGCTCGGAGACGAGCAGATCAAATGCTGCAACGTGATTGGACAGCGGGTTTGTTTGAATTTTCATTTCGTGTGAATTTGGATTTCATTTGAATCCAATTTCTTCATTTATTATTATTATTAATAATAATGAGTGGTAGTAGTAGCGGTGGAAGATGATTTGGAGGTCATTTTCAAATTGGGGTTGTTTATGAATGGACCAAACCTTTGGATTTCTAACATATCTTTATGTCTTGTCTACTTCTCTTTCCACAAATTTCACATTTGCCAACAACAAATATAAAAAATAAATAAAAATTAGATATTTAACTTAATAAAGAAATTAGTTGTTTAGGTTGTTTGATGGGTTGTTGAGGTCACGAGATTAATTGTTTAGGGAACTATTAGACTTGTTATATTGATATACCTTGATTGGCTAGTTGTGGAGCCAAATCGAACAATAATGGCTTTAAAATTATTTATGAACGAATTAACATATAAATTTTATGTATATACACTATTAATAAAGTGGTAAATACCTTTTATTCTATGTTCGTGGTGGACATTATTAGTTCGTAAAATTTTTTTAAAGATTAAAAACACACATTTTATTGAGATTATTTACAAAACTGATTTTTGTAAAGTTGCTTGTTTATATGTTTTAAAAAGTCATTTTAAAAACAAGATTGAGATTATCTGCTAAGTTGTTTGTTTAAACTCTAGATAGCTTAGAGGATCTCCAATGCAAACATGACTTGTGAAAAAAAAAAAGATGCCACGTAGGATAAACAGACGTTATGTTAATAATTGTGTCTCCAATGCAACCGTGCATATTCAACCTCAAGTTGATGTGGCAAAAAAAAATATTAGACATTGTCAACATGACCGTCCACTTTCAGACGATCTGTTGCACAACTATTTTTTAGATTGACTCAGCAAATATTTAAAACTGACATTAATTTTTTATATATTTTTGGTAAGAAAATAAAATAAAAAAATAAAATAGGAAAAAAAAGATGGACACGTCATTAAAAAAATTGTATTTTAGACGGAAGCATTGGAGACAAAATTTTGAGTTGGTTGTCTATCAAGTCTATTTTTATGCCACATAGGAAGTAAGTCCCTTGACATTGTTGTCATGTCAACAATTATTAGTATGCAAGACACTTTTACATTGGAGATGCTCTTACCATCATACCATTCAAATTTTTATCTTTTACCAAATTTTCAGAAGTTTCTTTTTAAGTATCTTTTGGAAGTTGTTAGAAACCTTGCCCATGTAAAAGCTATACATTAACCAAACCAATTGGATAATAGTGTTCTAAATAAACTTCAAGAGAATCACATGAAATTTACTCATAGTTTCTTACTAAAAATAGTTTTAATTTTGAAATAAATTAGATCTTTAGAAGTGTAGCTCAACTGATAGATGGACGAGTTTGAAGCTTGAATAAATAACTCTCAGGTCAATGATTCGAATACTACTAATGGCGAAAACTTTCAAAAAAATACCTAGTTTCGAATTAATAGATATTGTCAACAAAAAAAAAAATATTAGATCTTTAGGAAATGACTTTGACATTTATGAATAGGGGAAATCACACTAACACACCTTAATATTAGGTGAAATTGACTTCTCTTAAGGATTATTTTTAATCCACATTTTGCATTAGAATTTCCCTGTATATATTACTAATTAAAAAGAAAAGAAAAAAGAGTGAAAGATCATTCCTTCTCAACCAGCCTTATTTAATTTAAGGGTCCACCAAACTTTAAAGACACAATTAATAAAGACTTCATAAATGTTTAAAAGAAACTTGTTAATTAAACCTTAAAAGTTCAAAGTCTCCTCTTAATGTAGCATAATCCTTAATTTAATTTGTACTTGAGATTGGGTGAGATGGGATGTGTTTTCTTATTTTGACAAACAAATGGTGGATGTGTGACTAAATAAGGGAAAATATCATTTTCGTCCCTATGGTTTACTCTATTATCCATTTTGGTCCTCGTCGTTTCAGTATTGATCATGCAGGTCCAAACGTTCACTATTAATCGTTTTTTTGGTCCCTAACGTCAGGTTTTGTTAGGGTTCTTTTAAACAAATAAGGGTATATTAGTAAATGGATCATTAATCACTTAATCAAATTAATAAATATAATTAAATTAAATATTAAAAATTAAAAACAATTTAAAAATAAAATAAGAGTAATGCTACATTGTCCAAATTTGGTGCATAAATCTGGTGCTCAAATGATGTGGCAACACTGTAGACCATTCATTTAAATTGTATTAGATTTGCATGATTTAAATGAATGGTCTACAGTGTTGCTGCATCATTTAGACACCAGATTTTGACATCAAATTTGGGTAATGTAGCATTACTCATAAAATAAATAATTAAAAATATTAAAAAAACCCTAATTCCCATTCTTTCTCTCTCTCTCTCTCTCTACCTCCCCTGCTCTCTCTTTCTTCTTCATCTCCTTCAACCCACCACAACTCACCAAACCCTAACCGCCGCCGCCGCCGCCGCCGCCACCCAAACACATCAGTCATCGTTATCTTCCACCATTATCTTCTACACACAAAACCTAACCTAGTCTAACCTAGAACACAACACAGAAATCAAACCACACAAACCACCATCACTTTCAAATGCACACAAACCACAACCGGCGGCCGAATCAAACCAACACAAAACACTGGTCGAATCAAACCACCACCGGTGGCCGAATCAAACCCGTTCTCTTCCCTCTCTTCTTTCTCGCTCATCTAATCTAAACTAGAACAAACCTCTTCCCTCTCTTATTTCTTGATCTACGCCCAAACCGATCGAACGAGCAGTGCTTGGTCTAGGTTTGGGAAACTCGATCTGCACCAGATCGTGGGTTCTGGGTTTCACTCTTCTCTGGTTACCATTGACTCTAGCTACGGTTTCAAAAGCTTTCTCGTTGAGATACAGGTTCACCAACGTACAGGTGACGATGATTTCTGGACTGACTAGTCAGGATATGACTGATTTCTCTTACAATGTGATCAAGGGTGTGCAAGTGGTGCCGCGATTTATCGGTGAGTGGGGTGATATTGTGATTACTTTGAAGGATGGTACAGAGGTTGATCTCAGGAGTGTGCCTAGATTTCGAGAGAATGTTAAATATTGTCTCTCCATGGCTGAGAAGCCTGTCGTTTTTAAAGAAACCGGTAATAAGGGGTTTTGACTTTTGAGAGCTTTTCTTTAATTTGGTGATATGCATTGGAATCAAATCTTATATGGTTGTGAATGCAAAGATAGATGAATTGAAGTTAACTTCTTTATTCTGTTATGAATTTGTTTCAATTTGTGTACTATACTGTTACTAGGATGTTGATTAGATTAAATTTTGCAATGAATTTGCTATATATATATATATATATTGTTCTTAGTGATTTTTGGATACTAATGAATCTTGAATGCCTCGAGTCTTTGAGTTGCATTAGTAATTAACCATGTAGTAAAAGAGAAAACAAATATGTTCCCTAACTTAATCAATATTGAAAGTTTCAATTGTGTTTGACACATAGACCGATCTGCAACATTTTTTGGGTTGAATGATTGCCTAGGTTTGTTTGATTTTGTGTTTGTTTGATTTTCTGGGTTTTTTTGGGTTTGTTTGGTTTTCTGGCTTTTTTATTTTAAATTTTTGTTATTTTTTAAATTTTTAAATAATTAGTATAAAGGTATAATTGGAGGGCATTAGGGTCTTTTAACAGGTATCAACATTACTCAAGGGCATCAGGGTCATTTTACCCTATGGTCATGTCAGAAGACCTGACTTTAACAGAAATCGTCACAGAAGGACTAAACGAGCCAATACTGGAACGACAGGGACTAAAACAGATAATATGGTAAGCCATAGGAACGAAAATGATATTTTCCCACTAAATAATAATAACAATAATAATATGACTCAAATAAATTGTTTCATCTCATATGATAGTCTCTTTCAAGAGTATGGTTTTAGAATGATTCTACATATTATCCTCACATGAAAATTGAGTTCATTAGACTGAAAGGGAATTTTCAATAAAATAAACCATAAGGATCTGAAAAATAATATTAAGCTTTCGGATATATAAACATATCATTATCAGAAACTATTTCATTAGTAGATGCTATACTATGTTAAAATCACCTTACAACAATCGGATCCAGGTCTCTGCTTCGAGCCACGAAATTATCAATCAAATGTCAACCCTGAGGTTGCTTTCCAAGCCTGTTGATCATCAAGGTAGTAGAACTGTGAAAAAGAGACCAAAACAGGAAAGCAATCAAAGCGATGTTAATGAGTAAATGGACTCACCAGTTTTGTTTTGATTTTGCAGGTTTAATGCCTGACCAATTAGCTTCCCATAAACAGAGAGAAAGGACACGTCAGCTCCATGCTCGTATTGCAGTATTGCTCTTTCATCGACAAAATAATGTGTAACTAAGCTCAATTTTTCCCTTTACGAGCAAGAAAACACTCTCTCGCTGCTTTAATTTTACTTTCACGATCATCGGGAACAGCATCACCATCAACCTTTTTATTCAGGATTTCGGTTTGCTTTATCTCGGCTACCTCTTCGATATGAGCAGATCCACCACTGCTTCACAAGCAAAAAGGCTCAAACTTAACTAAGTTCATAATGTATTGTGCAAGCTTAGGCAAAATAAAAGATAAATAAGTTACCTCAGTTTGTTTGTATCTAGCTTCTCAAGCTTCTCTAAAATTGGCGTAACCCATGCCATCTCAATGGCACACACATTGCGCATATAAGGACGTGAGGTAGCGATAAGCTCATGGTACACAATATAATCTGGGAGAGTTCCTTCTTCATCTGCTTTTAGCACAGAGGATGGATGTACCTGACATAAAGAATAATCAACTTCAGTTTACTTCAGATAACATCAAACTTGAATGTTAAAACACAGGAGTTCGTGCACCTATAGACTCTCATACTCCCATATGGAAATTTGATAAGGGCTGAGAACAATTAAACTACTGTTAACAACCAAAGGATTTGTAATATTTGAAGCCAGAATATAATTTGCATTCAGATAATAAATATCAATGATGAGCAGATTACATGGTATATTATATTTGAAAAAGACTTGATATGTTTTAGGCACTAATCATCATTGCAATAAAAACAGTGCCTAGACTAGATTAGGAAAGCGTATATGAATAGTTTTTTTTTTTAAATAAAACATTAAACATAAATTAAGATTTTATAATTAAACTACGGATAGGCATGGATCACAGAAAGGAGGCAGTACATTATTGATTATTCTTAATGAATGCTTTGCTACAAGTGGCATTGCCTTCTAATTGTTGTAGGAAGGTTCGGACAAAAAACTGCTTCAAAAGTCACATGTGACAATTATATAAATATTTTAATTAAGAGTGACTATTGGAAGATGCAGAATTAATGAGAGCAAGCAGAAACAAGATATTAACAACAAGATGCTGCAGAGGCAAATTCATGACAGAGGAATAACAGTACGGTTTTAAGCCATTGTACAATAAGAACAACATTTTCTGCAAAAGATTTGCAAGCACTTGAGATTATTCAAAAGAGTCATGCAGCTATTATGACGTTAAACTCCATTCATGGCTTATTTCAATACAAACAAAAAATTATTGAAGGAAATAGAAAGAGATGTTTATACGAGTGGCAAATTTCCAAATACTGTATGAATATCTCAAATTAACAAGCAAAAATTGAACGAGTATAATCTCTAAATTTCCATAGTATCATGAAAGGCCAGCCAATGAGACAAGTGCTAAATCGCTATGGCCCTATGTGTTGATATAAGAGGGAAATTTTGTGAATTCCAATAACATAGAAAGATTAATAGCTTATTTGATAGAGTATAAGATAAGGAAACAGTTTATGGATTTAAAATTTAGTAATTTTGGATTATTATATTTGAAATACAAATACTTGTTTAATTAATGTATTTCTTTGTTGGAATTTATTGGGTTTAGTTATTAGATTTAATCTGGTTAGGTTTAGGTTTAGGTTTAGGTTTATTCTTATTTGAATTGATTTAGGTTACCAGTGGCCTATAAATAGATCTTATGTGATCTTATATTTTATGAGTTTATATTTGAAAATCATAACCCTTTTTTTTCCTAAATTTTTTCCTTCTTTCCTTTTGTCTTTTTTTTTTTGTTCTTTTCTTCTACCTCTCTAGTATATCCCTTTTTGCCTCTTGTTATTGGATATTGTCTCTACCAATTTAATATCAGAATTTAACTTTTTTCTACATTGCTTTACTACTCAGGCACCAGTCGACTTTGATGAGAATGATGAATTGGTGATCAGTAATGTGTGTTGATGGAAAATATTTTGATGATTTTATTCAACATGCACAAGCAAACTAATAGGATACAGTTACAACAACTATCAACTAGGAAATAGTAGGAGAAGTTTATCACTTCCCTTAAGATTAGGACCACTAACTTCACTACTTAAGGACTAACTACATTAACTAACCAAAACTCTATTTGATCTAACAAGCAGTTGTTTATGGTCAAAAGTTGAGGTGACCCAGTACCAGTAGTAAGCCTCTCCCACTCGCATTAACACATTAATCAGAATGTGTGTTCGAGTCATGTTTCCCTATCCTAACTCCCAAATTAGTAATAATTCACAAGTAAAAACAAGCTGTTTTGTATGGAATTGAGCACATAACAATTACATTCAGAAATCATGCATAAGTTTTAACAAACAACCCACCGAAGTCACAGAAACAATCACATGAAAAAAAATAAAAATAAATAACAAATGAAAATCATCTAAACAATACCCAGAAAACCAAATCATATCAAATCCACAAATCAACATAAACCACATAAATATATAATTAAAAAATAAAAATGAACAAATGGGTTGTTGATGATGAGAATAATTAGAAACTAACCTCTTCGTCGTTCCAATCAAACATAGCTAAAAAACCCAGAACAGAAAATCACGAATCTGCAACGAAACTCATCAACATGCTCGTAAATTAGCCCAAACATCGCCAAACTTTACTTTGCAAATCAACTAAGACCACACCACATAAAGCAACAAAACATCCGAACCCAGAAACGCAGTCGCTCTTTCTCTTTGAAGACGCGAAAACAAACGAATTCCAACAGAAAAACAGAGACACGCAACGAGAAGAAACAGAGCAAAAGAGTAAAATGAAGACACAGAAATGTACAGAGATGGTATAGTGGTATACACAGGTTCACGTGACGTCACGTGGGAGTGGGGATTAGTGGGTTTTTGACACGTGTCATATGAGTTTATCTAAAGTTGCGGCTCGGAGACGAGCAGATCAAATGCTGCAACAGAGGGTTTGTTTGAATTTTCATTTCGTGTGAATTTGGATTTCATTTGAATCCAATTTTTTTATCTTTTTTTTTTTAATTATTAATAATAGAGTAAATTACCATGGTGGCAACCACTTTTAGATAAAAATATCAGTTTAGTAACCACATTTACCCAATGCACCAAAATGACCACTTTTGACAGACATGTCGTTAACGGTGGTCATTCCGTCTATTTTCTAATGGAATTGCTGATGTATTCCGTCCATTTTCACTATTTGTACATGAAAAGCCATTTTTGCCCTTACCATTTAATAAAAGCATCTCCTCCATCAAAAAATTTCTCTCATTTTCTCATATCCCAAACAACAATTTTCAGATTTCAAAACCATCTCTTCCATCCAAAAATCACTTGACTTCATCTCGATTTCTTCTTGTCTGAAAAATTGAAGACACAGTGGGGTAAGGCTGTCAAATGGACGTGGACAACTTGTTCGAGTGATTTTTGGATGGAGGAGATGGTTTTAAAATCTGAAAAATTGTTGTTTGGGATATGAGAAAATGAGAGAAATTTTTGGGTGATGGTGTTTGAAATCTGAAAATTTGATGTTTGGGAATGAGAAAATGAAAGAAAAATTTGGATGATGAAGATGGGTTTTGAAATCTGAAAAATTGTTGTTTGGGATGTGAGAAAATGAAAAGAAGGAAAGAATTTGAATGAAAAAAAAAAAAAAACTTTCTATGGAAACAAAATTCTGCAGATTCATTGTTCTTAGATAAAGATGGGTGATTTTTGGATGATGAAGATGGTTTTGAAATCTGAAAATTGTTGTTTGTGATATGAGAAAATGAGAGAAAATTTTGGGTGATGAAGATGGGTTTTGGATGATGAAGATGGGCTTTAATTAAAAGGTAGGAGCAAAAATGGCTTTTCGAAGGGCAAATAGTGATTTCTGTTTGCCACATCAGCCATACATCAGCAATTCCATTAGAAAATGGACATAATAGCCACCGTTAACGACATGTTTGTCACAAGTGGGCATTTTGGTGCATTAGGTAAATGTGGTTACTAAACTGGTATTTTGATCTAAAAGTGGTAGCCACCAGGGTAATTTACTCTTAATAATAATGAGTGATAGTGGTAGGGTGGAAGATGATTTGGAGGTCATTTTCAATTGGGGTTGTATATGAATGGACCAAACCTTTGGATTTCTAACATATCTTTATGTCTTGTCTACTTCTCTTTCCACAAATTTCACATTTGCCAACAACAAAATAAATTTATTATTTTTTTATACCAAAATAAATTAGATATGTGTTAAATTTAAGATTTTTGCCCCATCCGAATTTAAGGTCTCTCGAATTAGTTGTTCAGGATGTGTGACGAGTTGTTGAGGCCACGAGATTAGTAGTGTAAATATGGGCCGCCATTGCTCATTTGTGCCGGGCCGATAAGGTCTGTTTTTGAAAACAGGCCCCTTTTTTTTTTCCTGGATGTATTCTCCAATACACACATCTTCTAATTTTTTTTCTTGTAAATTATTTTTAAATGAAAAATTCAATTTCATGCACAACAAATATCTAATTACTTTACAATCATGGAATGAGTATGATAATAGCTAAATTTTTTTTTTTAAATAGATAAACATTATTATTAGTTAAACTAGTGTATAACCCGTGCGATGCACGTACTTTGTTAAAAAGATATTTAAATTTTATATTTACTTTTATCTCAAATGCACATTTTCAATTATTTTTTCTTAATTTCTAATTTCATAATATAATTTAGCTATTTAGATTGCTATTTAACTCAATTTGGAATAATTTTTAAGGACCATTCTCCCTTTAAAATTCAATTAACGTGTCAAGTGTACTAAATGATTTTTTAGGTTCAATAAGTTTTAGATGATAATCTCAATAATTTAGTTGTTTCAAATTCTACTCAAAAGGCACTATAAAAGTCATCCATAAGTATTACATGATAATCTCAATAATTGAAATGTTTCAAATTCTACCGAAAAACCATCATAAAAGCCAAATGAAAAAATTCTGAGGATTTTAATTGTATCTAATGGAGATGTTATTTTCGTATTTTTGACCAAGGTAAATATTTGACATGAAAATAAAGAGAAATAAAAATACGGTGAACGGAAGATAAAAGAGCTTTAGAGTAAGATTGTTGATTAAAAAGAGAATATGATGGGTCTTTGGTGTTCTATTATTGATCATAACAATAACCATTAAGAGAGTGTTTATAATGATGATAATATTATATAAATAGAAGGAATGCTAAAAGGATATAACAATTAAATATTATTAAATATATTTTTTAATAATATATTAAGAATATGAAAAATTAAATATTTATTATGTGATATTAATGAATCTTAAAAACAATTGAACTTGGTACACCGTTAATATTAAGTGAATCTTGGGAAATTAATATTAGTTGATATATTTTCTTATAATAATATTGGCCCATTTATTGTCTATAAATATTTAATTAATAATATAGAAAATTAATTAATAGTAAATAATTATGGGATTGGTTCTTTAATAGACAGCACAAATCATACATTGCATCTATTTAGTAGATAAATTAAACTATCCCAAAGGAAGGCAAAGTACCTATAATCTTTTAAGTTTTCCACATTAAAATACAGGGAAGAATTCAATGTTTTTATTTAATTTTTCTACAATCAATAAAGAAAAATAAAAACATTCAATTAAATTTTGATTCTTTCCTTAATTGGTTTCCAATTGTGGGTCCTTTTAATTCTTATCGAAATCAATTTGTGAAATTTCAATAAAGGACCCGAAAATGAAGGGTTACAACTTACAACCAAGGACAACAATGCATCTAAACATAATCGTGCAATATTATAATGAAAAACAAAATACTTATTACAAACTCTTACCATTTTCGTCAGCGAGCATCAATAGACTGAAACCAATTATAACATTAAAAACACACAAATGTAACAACAATACTGTACCATATTTTCAAAAGTCAAACGATCAATCATATTTGAACACTAAAACTTTTAAGCTTTCAAAATTAACTTGTTAAATGATAGTAAGCTTTTCAAGAACTCACATTATATCATTTCCCTCATTTCCCACCAACTTTCTTGGAATAAGTTTATATATATATATATATTATCAACACTCGTGAAAGAGATCAAATCAACAACCTCCCACAACTAATTGTGATTTCAGTAATTGCACCCTTAGCCTTAAAGCTCCAATTCTTGCTCATTGAATCCGAAACTGCACGCTTGTAAGAGTTTTCCTACATAAATAAATAATGATAAAATTACCACTATGAGATGCATAAGAGTTTTCCCGCATAAAAAAAGAAAATGATAAAATTACAACTATGACATGCGTAGCTAATTGCCTATGTAAACAAAGAAAATAATTATCAAAACAAACCTTAATTTACCATTTGATTCTGGACAGATAAACTAATAATAAGGTAATTTGATTCTGAGTAGATCAACTAAAAATAAGGTAAGTTACGCAATTGAAATGATGACAGTAGTTGAATAAATGGTAAATTTAGCAAATCTAATATATATTGTTTAATAATAATAAAATAATCTAATATATAATTCCTCCTAGAAAATATAAAATATAAAATATAAAATAAAAATTGAAGACATGGCATGAGGCAGACAACAAATGACGAACTCTGTTTACTACTATAACTAATCATTCCTACAAGTTGAAAATAGTAGTAGATAATAGATGCTATATATACAAAGAGTTTTGGAATTTGGAGAGACGTCCCAATGGGAAATGAATGAGTGGATTTGAAACCGTAGCAGAGATATATACATGTATCATTATCAATTAAAGAGTAAAGGCTTAATACTTTAGTAACTTAATTAAAATGAATTAATGTCTTTTGAAGTTGATAAGGCCATACATATCAGCTTAATGGACCTATAATGAGAGAATATATATATATATAAAGAGAATATATTTTTTAAAAGTTTAAATAAATGCATTGTATGAAAACCTATTCATTATTTAATATCAAAGCTATCTCATTGCGATATGTGGTGTTGTGAAACTCTATTATTATTATTATATATATATATATGATAAGATTATATATCTTTTACAATAGTTAATTATTTATAACATTAATACTACATAATCCAAAAAAGTAGTCCAAACACCAAACCAAGTTTTTGTTTTTCCGGTTAAGAAAATTAGTACTAAATATAAAATAGGAAAGAATACAATAGAAAAGATTATTACAGTTTTTGGAAGCCTTGCAAAAAGAAGAGATCTTGATGACTTGATCTCTTTGAGAGAAAAAGAAGGAAATCAAATTGCAATTGAAAATGGAGGATAATATTTGCAGAGGTAGAGGCGAGAGATTAGAGACGGAAGTAAAAGAGATCTTAATTGATAGAGAGGAGAGATAACTATGGGCAGTGTGTTAATGACATATGCAGTAATTTTTATTTTTTAAAATTTAAATAAAGGACTAATTGCACAAACGTCCCCTAAGTTTAGGTGTAATTGCACGTATAAGCAACTTTTACTCATAATTGCACAAATATACCCTACCGTTAGTGACGGATGTTAAAAGTTAACGGGTGAAGGGTAAAATGGTCCATTCCCTTGTGTAAGATTCAAATGATTTTTATTTTATTTTATTTTTTTAAGCATTGAAAAAGGTGAATCTACTTTGGTTAATAACAAAATATTAAATTATTTATTTCAAAAAGTATAATAAATATATTAAAATATTTTTAAAAAAAATTAACAACCAGATCTGGAAAGATCTATTCTCTATTGTGGCACCATTCCATCTCACAGAGTCACATATGAAGCTGAAATGGAGAAAGGCTCATGTAAGGTTAAAACGATAGTCCAAAACAACAAACCCACAAAGCAACAACACTAACAGTGTGGAAAAGAAAAAAAAAAGTGTGACTTCTTTAGAGAGAGAGATTGAGACAGTGAGTTTATATAAGCAGAAAAAGTCTCTAGAGGAGAAAGAGTTAATGGGTGAGATCTGTTATCACTTACAGAACATAATTCAACACAACAGGACACATGAGTCTGTTTGTCTGAGTATGCAATTGGGTTCTTACACAAGCCTCCTCCTTGTTTCGGTTCCAGCGATGGTGGATGTGGCAGCGGTGGCGGCTATGAGCAATGGTAGGTGTTGGGTAGATGGGTTCGATTTTTGAGAGTTTTATTTATTTATTTTTATTTTTTTTTTATGGATCAATTTTTGAGTTAATGTTAAAGATTTTGTTGATTTAGATATTGTGGAGTTTGCTTTGAATGGGTTTTTGGTGTTGTGGAATTCGATTTCGGTTTGTATTTGTGTTGTAATTTGATTTCAGTTTGTATTTGTGTTGGAATCTGATTTCAAATTTTATTTGTGTTGGATTTCGATTTGTGTTGGATATGCTTCACAAGAATTTTAGATTATTTATTATAGAAATTCAGCTTTTGAATAGAATCTTTTTTTTTTTTTTTTTTTTTTTTTTTTTTTTTTTTATGAGATGAAGCTTGAGAAAAAAATATGAGTTTTTTTTTTTTTTTTTTTTTTTAAATTAACTTTTTGTCGAATAAATCAAATAGTTAAAAATAATAAAATATATACTAGGGGTATTTTAGACTTTTTGTATAGAGAAGAGAGTCAACGGTTAACTTTAACCGTTGACCACTAACGGTAGGGGAAGTTTGTGTATTTATGAGCAAAAGTTGCATATACATGTAATTATATATAAACTCAGGGGATGTTTGTGCAATTAGCCCTAAAATAAAACTTGATTGACTTTAATTTTTTTTTTTTTTTTTTTGATTGGAGCTTCTTCATTCTTCCATTCCCGGAAATACCCTCAAATTTTAGTATACCTTATTAGAAAAAGCTTAGATTTACATGGATAAGTATGAAAATAATAAAAATAATAAATTAGACATCAAATTATGTAATTGAAATGGAAATGGAAGTAAAAATTAGATAAATTTAATTATAAATGATTTTTGAAATATAAAAGAGGGTGTTACATTTGTCTTACATAACCGACTTGAATATTAGTTTTTGTTTTGCCCCGCTCCCCCCAACACCCCCACCCCCCCCCCCCCAAAATCAAAATTTTAGCTTCGCCCCTAGTGACAAGTGATTATCATTCATCACAACATCCCAAGATCTGTGGGTGAGGACAATTCATTTACCATATCATTTGGATTAAGTTTTAGGGTTGTATAATATTACTATATTTATAATTAATTATTTTTATTTTTCTTAGAAAAAGAAAGTTAAAAAAAGAAAGTTAAAAAAACAAAGTTAAAATTTTAATTAATAATATATATAATTTAATTATAAATAATATTAATTTTACCCTGTAATATATAAAAAAAAAATTTAAAACAATTTTACTAAATTAATATTATAATATTAGACTTTTTTTTTTTTTTTTCAGAATTATGTTTTTAATTATTTCTACCGGAAGCGTTTTTTATGTTTTCATTCTCCGAATATCGTTTTCAACAATTACTACCAGACGCGTTTTCAAATCTAAAAAATATAAAAATTAATTTCTCAAAATAAAATAAAAACGAGAAGACAAAAAACGAAAAATAAAAACGTTATCGAACAGACCCTAAAATCTCATACTCCGGTGGCAGACCAGCAGCCTTTTGTAATTCCAAAGAATGTAAGTATGTAACTAAATTGGTTTTCAATTGTTTATGCATTAGAATAAACAAATATAGAATAAACAAAACAAAATGTCATTCTAGAGACCCACTTCAAAACACCCAATTAAATAATATTCATTTAATACCAAAAAGAACACTATGTATTCATCATTCTTATCAACTCAATCTGACTTCGAGTTTGAGTTCACGTCTTGTTTTTCAATTAACAGTCCTATGACCCTTGGATCAATGAGCCCAGTTGATGAGTTGTTCTTAAACAATCAGATTAGGCCCATGAACTTTCCTTTCACTTACAGCGACCTCAGATCTTGGCTCCTCTTATAGATTTGGATGTTGAGATGACGAAACGCCAAGAGTCTGTGGAGAGGAGAAAATCTTGGTTGCAACACTAAGCACATGCTGAGCGTTGCATCGAACCAATTAAATTTTGACACCTCATCCAATTAATCCAACAACTCAGCCAACTCAGCAACTCATCCAACTTAACTCAGCTGAGATTTAAGAAGAAGAGGAAGATCGGCAGCGTGCAGCAACGCTGGCTGTGTATCGACGACGGCGACGCGAAGAGCCACCGAGGAACTGGAGGGTGTGGTGGTGGTGGTGGTGGTGAGAGCGGAGGAGGACGGCGGAAACCCTCCCATTCCTCAGCGGCTCTTCGCGCCTCCGTCGTCGATGCACAGCCGCCATCGTCGTTGCACATCCGGTGTCACCGTTGCCGTTGTTGCTGTATGCTGTCGATCTTCTTCTTCTTCTTCTTCTTAGATCTCAGCTGAGTTGAGTTGGATGAGTTGTTGGATTAAGTTGGATGAGGTGTCAAAATTTAATGGGCTCGGTGTGCTGAATGTTGCACCCGGTGCAGCCAAGATTTTCTCCTGTGGAAAGAGGGAGAGATCTGAAGCTACAAAGTAGATTGTCAGGATTGGGAGATTTAGGGATTAATTTTAGGGATTTTGTGTGAATCCATATTAATAGTGTGTGTCTCAATGTAGGGAGTCATTTCCCATACAGTCCTATCCTAATTAGTGTGAGTTAGTCGTAGAGAATTATTTCCTAAGAGTTAGAGTCCTTATTACGTTTGCTTACAATTTCCTTTAAATATAGTATGTAACAATCTTTAGATATCAATGAATATTACAATCATTTCCTCAACTAATTTCTATTCTCTCTCTACAATTTCTCTCTCTAAAATTCTGATATGTTTCTCTCTCCAATCTATTTCTGTTTCTTATCTTCACGATATCTTCGTAGTTCTTCCATTTTCAGACGAAAATCTTCCATTTTATACAAAAACCGAACCAAAACTAATCAGAAAATCAACTAAAAATGCCTAGGGCATGACATAGATCTTTTCACAAAAAAGCTAGATCGCTGTCTTCGTTAAGAAACCAGGAGTTTGAATGGCAAGAAGAAGACATCAACACCGAGACATAGAGGTTGCTGATAACATTTTGGAGTTGCAAGAACATGGAGAGAAAACAGAGCAAAGCTGTTACAAGATTGCTTGAAGTGAAGGGAATTAGGGTTTTGACTTATGAGTAATTATATACTTAAACTATTCGGGTATACGGGTTCGGGTTTTTAGCCAGACCTGAACCCGATACGGGTTGCTGAATTTAGACCCAAACCGAACCCATGTGGTTCGGGTTCGGATTGGTACTCATGGGTCCGGGTCCAGGTCCAAATGTCATCTATAGTTCTATTTTTATTTTATTTTATCTAAATTTTATTATATCATCAATTTTTCTTTATATAAAAAACTCATTTTACTGTAACCTTAATTTTTAAATATTATTTTTTATGTAATTATTATTTTGTTCAAATACCCCACCTGATCATAACTTTTGGACACCTAATCATAACTTTTGGACACTAAAGGTAGCGCTTGTATTTTTTATCTGAAGTCTGAAAGATTTGAATGTAATCTAAAGCCTGACAAATTATGAAAGAATAAAACTTAACATCTTGTCTGTTTTTATTTATGATGTCTGAATAGAAACATCTAAAAATTCGTGATAAGACACATATACCCTTTTAACTAATTATCTTATATACCTCTCTAACTAATTGGTTTATATATTTATATTTAGTATAAATATTTATAATATTTTTTAGTTTAATTTTATTTAGTAAATTAATGAAATAATATTTAAAAATATAAATTAAATTAAATAATATGTAATATAATAATAATATTATTATTTATAAGATAATAATATACAATAATATTTAGAAAATAAAAAATTATATAACAAATTTTTATAACTAGAGACGAAGGAAGAAAGAATCCATAATCCTTTCGTCTCCAGTAGGTGGTAGTGACCAAGGAAGCCAGTAATGGCCTCCTACAACATAAAATAATATTTTATTTTAATAAAATGTGGGTATAACTTTTACAATTGTTTGAGGGCAAATTTGGAAGTAAGGAAAATTAAGGGCCTATCCTGCAACATGTTTTCAACCTGTTTTTGTTTTTGTTTTCCAAAAATGATTTCAAATTCGCGTCCGGTAATCGTTTTTTATTTATTTTCAAAATACAAAAACAAAAACAAAATGAAAAACAAAACCAGTGTTAAAAGTGGAAATTTTGAAAAAAAAAAAAAAATTGTTTTTGTTTTTCAAAAAATTTTACAATAATTTTTTTTTTTTCCTTGAACGAGATCTCATCTGCTTTTTCTTTCCCATCTTCATCTTCTTTCTTCTTCATCTTCTTTCTTCCTTCACAAATCTTCCTCCGCCGCCAACTGCCACCGATCATTGCCGATCTAGTCTTCTTCTTCTTCCTCTTCTTCTTATTCTTCCTCTTCCTCTTCCTCCTCCTCCGCTCACCACCGTTCTCACCGTCGATCTGCCTTCACCTCTCGCCTCTCATCGTCGTCTTCTTCTTCTTCTTCTCCTCACCGTCGTCTTCTTCTTTTTCTCGCCGTCGTCTTCTTATTCTTCAGCTTTAGCTATGCTGGATCAATTTGTGTGTTAATTTTGTTTTCTGTATCAATTTGTGTGTTAATTTTGTTTAATTTATAAATTTCATTACAAATCTTAATTTATAAATTTCATTACAAATCTTCTTCTTCTCAGCTAATCTGGATCATTACATCAATTTGTGTTGTGTTAATTTTGTTTAATTTATAAATTTAATTACAGAAAATTTATTGGTTATTTATTTAATCAATTTGTATATAATTGTTATAATATTAAACAAATGGTAAAAATTGATATTTCAATTTTCGAAAGTTTTCGGTTATCTTACCAGACGCGTTTTTTCCGTTTTTATTTTTAAAATACGGATTCCAGTAAGTGTTACCAGACACGTATTTGGAATTCAAAAATGAAACCAAAAACTCTATTTTCATTTTCATTTTCATTTTTCTTTTCGAAAAACAAAAACAGAAAAAAAGTTTGCAGGACGGGCCATAAACATCTTACTAAGATAGTAAGATATAAGTCAAGTTTTTGAGCTTTTTTATTTCAGATGTATTTTTGTACTTTCTAAGATTTCAGACCTTAAGAAAAACAAACAAAATATCTGAATGGGTTCTTTTCAAACCCATTCAAACTTAAGTCAAAAAAACAAGGCCTAACTTTTGGATTTGCCGATGTGTGAACCCCCCAGTGAAGAGATGAATGTAAAGTGGGGCCCATAGGGGCCATTGCCCCCCAAGCCAATAATAATAATAATAAAATAAAAATTCTATCATATATAAAATTAAAACGTGAACCAATAAAATAAAAACTATTGAATATAAAATGTGATATATATATACAAAATATGTGATAATATTATCTTGTCTCTCTATTATTTTAATAATATAAATTAACTAATAATTTTTGTTTCCATTGGCCATGAAAATAGGAAACAAAATTAATCCATTTTAATATTTTAATTTCCTATTATTTCATACATTATTACCTAATCTAGTGTGTATTATATATATAATTTTTTTTATTTTTTTTTAGATTTCACTATAACAAACTAAGTAAATATTAAACTCTTATAGCGACTATCTATATTATTTATTTTGTTAGGTTAATTATTAATATGATTTTGATAAAAAAAAAAATTTTATTTAAATTTTGTTCAAAATTATCATATGTTAATTTGGTTTGACATGAATATTATAAAATTAAGTTATTAGTATGTGGGTGACTTGCCACCCCGCCATGGTATTAGAGCCTGGAGTCACGGGTGTCTTGAATCATGAGCCCGGAGTCACGGGTGTCTTGGATTATGGGCTGCTCAGATTACATGGTTGATGTTTTTCATCGTCAGAGTCTTCTGCTCCACAAATAAAACAGGGCCAATTACTGTAGATAAAAGGATCTTGGGAGTCTATTATGTGGCTTTGGATTGACTGAGGATTTTCAGGATCACCATGCAGTCGAGGTACGTCAGGGATGATGTAATATTCGTCAGAGAAGTCATTATTAACATTAAAAAGGAAATTGAGCAGTGGCTTCTGGATGGTCTTTGGGTACCACTCTAGGTAGTCATAAGTGGTATGCCACTCATAACTGACATTGGTGGTCCATAACAACCTTTTGTGAGGGTTGTATCTGTATGGGCGGTGGAGTATCCAAATACATTGGATTGCTTCAGCTTCTCGTTTGTTGAGCTTCCATAGATTGTAGTTGCCCATGAGGTTGAGGATGTCACGTTTCCAAATGTCAAGGGGGTTAAACCATTGGAGGAATTTCCAGAGCAGAGAATTGGACAATGTAGCATCATGGAGATAACCTGACATTGCCTGTAAAGAGAAAACAAAAGCAAAGTGATATAAAACAGATAAACACCATAAGTACCATAAAAGGTCTGGTGAGAAATAGTAAAATGGAGGCATGATGAATGGGTCAAGGAAAGGTCTATTAGGGTTGGTAATATCACATCGAACACCTTGGGCTCTTATCCTGTCAAGGTAAATGGGGAGGTATGTTTTTGCAAAATTCATGATCTGGTCGAGAGAAGGTGTATGGCCATGAGGGATGGTGGTTTGAAGTTCAGGTGGAAAATCTCCTATTGTGGGAGGTGGTGAAGTAAAGGATGAAGCTGAGGTCACCATGTAGACAAGAGGTATTTTCTGGTAGACCTGAGTATGAGGTATTGTGGGAGATAGCAGATGTACTGTGGGAGGTCGTGAGGGCATGTCTGCTATTATGTTGTGGTGTCCTTTTATATGTTTAACAGTAAAATCATAGCGGGCAAACCAATCTTTTAGCCTTATAAGCTGAGGATTGGGAGGAATCTTATTTCGAAATTCGAGAACTTTTAGAAAATAGGAGTTATCCATTTCCACAGTAAAGTTCTGTGTCCTTAAGTGGAAGTCAAACTTTTGGATACCATACTTGACATCAATGATTTCTTTGTAGACTGTATGGTAATGTGTCTGGGATTCTTTGAATTCTCCACTAGCATGTCCGTAATATGATCAGTGACCATTCTTGTCTTTAAGGAGTATGGCCCCCCAGTGAGAATCACTGGCGTCTGTTTGGAGGATGAGCTGTCCATCTAAAGGAATAGTAAGAGCTGGAGGAGATTGAGATATCTTTTTTAGTTCGGTGACAGCATAAGTGTGAGATGGGGTCCATGGAGGAGGAGTCTTTTTCAACATTTGTGAGAGGACGGTGGTATGTTAGCTGACTCGAGGGATGAAATCTCTGATAAAATTAACAATGCCAAGAAACTGTTGAACCTGTTTGGTGGTTAAATGTGAGTCCGGGAATTCGAGGAGTTGTGTGGCAATGTGAGAACCAGGGCTGTATTGTCCTTTTGAAATGTGCATGCCAAGGAACTCGATATGGGGTTTACCAAGAGAGCTTTTATTGTCAGATAACATAATGCCATGTTGGTCTATCAGAGAATGGAACTGGGTAAGGAGTTGTGAATGAGAGGGCTCATCTGGAGAGAAGAGGAGGATGTCATCAATGTATATGAGGGCTGAGTGGAGTATAGGATGAAAAATCCTGGTAACAGCCTTTTGAAAAAGGGATGGGGCTGTTTTGATGCCGAAAGGTAAAACTTTCCATTGATACTATGCATTGGGGATGCAGAATGCTGTTTTGTACCTATCGTCAGGATGAATACCAATCTGCCAAAATGCTCCTTTGAGGTCAAACTTGGAGAAGATAGTTGCATTCGAAAGCTGGGTGAATAAAGTGCTTGTTTTTAGAACTGGGAATTTGTCATCTCGTAAAAAGAGTTTGAGAGGTTTATAGTCAATGACCTCTTTTTAGTTCAGACCATTTTTCTACATAAAAGGCTTGGCAGGCCCATGGGGAGGAAGTGGGCTCTATTAGGCCTTGTTGTAGCAAATCAGCACATTCAGCTTGGGCCAAACTTAGGTCTGAAGGAGACATTCCAGAATGGCAGGCCTTGGTGGGGTTGACATCTTCATTGAGCTTAAAAGGAAGCCGTATGAAGAAATCAGGGTTCTTCCACAAGGGAGTAGGGTGATGGAAAGAAGAGTGGCTATCGACACAGAATCGTAGCAGCTTCTTCTGGACTTCTTGAAAAGTAGGATGGATTTCCGATAAAGGGAAGATTTTTGGAAGGAATGTAAAAGATTTGAAATCCTTTTTATATGCGATTCCTTCTGGAAGAATGCGAAGAGCTTTGCATTTGCTATAGACATCCCATCCGATGAGGATATCTTTGTCTGGGAGTGGAGTGCCAATAACACGTACCCAGTGGGTGAAAGATGGGAACAATTTGATACCAATTTTAGATTTAGATATCAGATGAGTAGCAAAGATCTTTCCATCTGCAACTCTGAAATGCTGTATGTGAGGTGTCCAGGCATGGGCTAGAAGGACTTTGGGATTCATCATGGTAGTGTGAGAACCAGTGTCAAAATAGGCAATGACATTGATTGGCTTGGAGTATTTTGTCTCAAGGATTTGAATGTTGGCTTGTGGGCCGGATGGTTCAATGGGTTTATGTTTGGGCTGTTTGGTTATTTGGGCTTGGAAAACATCTGGAGTGTCTTCAGAATCTGAGGAATAGTAGTGGTCAGGTTCAGAATTTGTTGCTGGAGTATCAGTGTCCTGAACAGTGAAAATTGTGTCTTCCGTAACTTCATCTTGTTCGGAGAAGACAGATTCAATATCAGCATTAGAAGGGATGGAGTCTGCAAGTTGGGCTATCTGTCGTACCAGCTTAGCAGATTTGACTTTCTTGTTTGGACATTGCTTGGCATAATGTCCCATTTGTCCACAAATGAAACATTTAGTGGATTTGTTTTTTCCTCTTCTGGCCTTTCGTCTGAAGGACTTGAACTTATTAAAATTCTTAGTCTTTGATTTGAAGCGACGATTGGAAGATTTGAAGTGATGCTTCTTTTTTGTCTTGCAGTTACATTGGTCTGCAGCTTTGCACTTGATCTGGAGGGATGGTTGTCTACATTGAGATTCATATTTCTTTCCTTCCCTGATCATTTTGGAAAACACTTTCTGAGTTGCACAGAGCTTCTCAAGAGAACTGAGGGTGAACATATGGATTTCACCTAGAGTGATATCTAGAATTGCTCTGCCTGTGGATTCTATTTTTCTGTGTAGTTCATTTTAGAGTTCTGTAGGAAGTGAATTGATATAGACATGTTTGAGGCTGGGATCATTGATACCACTAAGGACGTGATATCTGCCAGACATCCTTGAGTAGTGAAATTGGATGTCATTTTTCTTCAGAGAACAGCATTTCATTTCAAAAAATTCTTGTTTCGTCTGAGTATAGAAGTGAGTGGGGTCGCCAAGAAATTCTCTGAATATGTATCCCATGGCTTGTGATGCAGATTCAGTTCGAACAAACTGAAGTTGTCTATATTCACCGAGAGCTTGGTACCAATCTCTTAACGAACCAGTAAATCTTGATACAAATTCACGAAGAGCTGTTTCAAGATCATATTCTGGTTTGGACAATTGAAGGTCAAGCCAAGCGCTCATCTCTGAAATCCCTTTTCTCCATGTTTCCGGGGAGGTATCATCGAGGGTGAACCAAGGACCATTAATAGGTCTGGCTGGCAGAGGTAGTCCCGGAAGAGGAGGGTTATCTGTGGGTTCTTCAACATATGGAGCGTTTGACGCTTCATCAGGAGATTCATAAGGATGGGTGGAAGGCTGAGGGTCAGTTCTGGATGCCATGAGAGTTTGATGGAAATCATCTGTAGGATCCAGGGGAGAATCAGTATCATCAGAAAACTGTGTGGATTGAAGAGAATGAACATCGGAGTCTTCATCAGAATAGAATTGTCTATGTCTGGAAGCAAAAAGGACAGGGTCATATGGTTCAGATAGTGGCTGCTTGTCTTTTTTGGTTGAAGATGGATTGGGATCTCTTCTGGTCTGTGATGGTTGTAATGATGTCAAAGGTGGATATTTCTTAAATAGTTCACCAGTGGATTTGAAAAACTGTGCATCGTTTGAAGGTGGAGGAGAATAAGGTGGTGAGGTAAAGAACAGTGACTGGGTGTAGGGTTTGTGATAGGAGGAGATTGCAGTGGATTGCATTTTGTCTCTGTTCATCTGGTTCAGTTGCTCTTTGAACTGTCTGATCTCTTTTTCTTTGCGATTGAAATCAGGGTCGTTGTAGCCTTGATTGATACATCTGTGTAGATCAGCATCAAGCTTGGCGATGCATGTTTGGAGATCAGTGTACATGTCACGGAAAACTTTATCCATAGACATAAGATGTTAATCCTGCATGTTGACACGGCTGTTGACTTTGTCAATCTTTTGATCAATGGAGAAGAAGACTTTGTTCTGAGCTTCTGCATTTTGTGTGTGCCAGTTGAGGACCTGTTCTGCTTGGGATGGTTTCTTTGTAGTACCATCAGGTTGGACTTCGGTATTCTGAATGTAGGGCTTGGAGTAAAGATTCTGATCTGGAAGAGATCTGGGTTCCAGAGGTGGAAAGTCTTTATCATATTTAGATGCCATGAAACAGGGGATTGGTTGTGACACAGGGGTTTGCTGTTTGGGTAGAAGACCTTCAGATTGGAGGATCTGTAGTGCACGGTCGTAAATGGGTAAGGGTTTATTTTTGATTGGGTGAAGACCTATCCAAGGTCTATCTGATCTGTCAGGTTTATTTGGTTTGGGTGCAGGCTTGCAGGGGATGGAGAAAGCACAGAGGCATTCTCTGCAATCACAGTCGGGATCACACATATTGGGATCAACATCCCATATGAAGTGTCCGTTGATCTTGTCTGTGAAAATTGGAGTGCCATCAACTTCAAAGCTGTGTATGGGGATGTCATCTTCAATGGTAACTGACTTGATCATGAGAGCCTGAAAAATTGGAGGAGCTGTTGGAGTAGAGCTAGTAGAAGCATCTGTTACCGGAGTAAAAGTTGTCAAAATGGAGCCATCTGATTGTCTCTTGTGGGATGACTCAGATGCGATGACTGGAGTAGTGTTCTGGAAAGCTTTTTCGTAGTTGGATATCCATTCCAAAGGCATGAGTTCAAGAAGCTTTTCTTTTGGGAGTTGTTTTAGAATTTGGATTATTGTGGGGATATCATTTTCTCTTTCTGCTTTGATGAAGAGAGTATCACCAGTGTTTCCTGGGATGGGAAGATCAAGAGCATGATCTTGGAGACAGTAGGCGATTTGGTGGTGAAGAGTTGCCATGAAAGAGTCTGGTTGCATTTCAGCACTAGTGATCTAGATCTGGACTTTTAGGCAAGTATGGAGGTTTGGATCTCTGAGAGGGATGTTGAAATTTGGGTAGTAAGTTAGAGAAATACTACCGGCATGGAGAGTGGACAAGCAAGTGCCAATGACTGCTTGCTTATAGCTTTTGTAAATGGTGTTCAGTAAGGCAACTTTTGCGGTTACTGGAATACCTTTTCTGCCATGGAGAGTGAGAATGAGGTGGACTGCACCAATGTGGAGGTGGGAGTAGCCTTCATCGATCCAGAGGTTGATCATGGGTTGACCAATTTCAAGGTCAACATATTGCTCTGCAGGCGAAGAAGGAATGAGGCAATTGTCAAGCCCTGTAGACTGGACATATTCTTTTACTGGAAGGGATCTGTGAGACACAAGACGAGTCATGCGAGTGACTATGGACTTTTTTCTTTTGAATATGTTGTAAGGGTTCAGTAGGGGAACATCAGTTATATCTATCTGGGCATTTTGGGGAATATGAGAATACTCTACAAGGTTTTCTATCCTATTGGAAAGAGTTCGTCTGATAGAAGGAGTAGGGGTAATAGATAAAGAAGAAGACAGTCTTGGAGGGGTATAACTTGTATTGTTGGCCATTATATGGAGAGATTCTTTTCTAAATGATTATGTTGAATCAATATAATCTAACTCTATCACTCTGGACTCCAGAGGACAGAGGCTCTGATACCATGGCGGGCATAGGCTTTGCAACAAAATATAATTTTCTAGATATAAAATATACGTATTACATTTTAATTAGTTAATGTTTATTTCATTTATTTATTTGTATCATTACTTTTAACACCGAACAGTATCACATTTTATTAAAAAGTATCAAATGCGAGATTCCACATTTTTTTTGTGTGCATGATTCCTACTGATATTATTTGAAGATTGAGTGACGTACAATATGTATTGTCCAATGTTCTAGTAAATGCTAGGTGCTAGTCGGGCGGTAGACCAACGCCTAGAGCCTAGACGGATTTCTAGGCTGCCGATTTTCTTAATGAAAAAATATATTTTATTTTACTTTTTTACTTTATTTTTATTAATTGCATGGTCCATCATTCTGGATCCACGTTGGGTGCTAACCGGTAAGGGAAATAACAATTAAAACTTGGTGAAGCTTCCCATAAAATATGTTTTATATTATTTTTTTTCTTTTCCCAATAATAATTATATTTCAATTTTCAACACAACTAATACTCTCTCTCTCTCTCTCTCATGTTTCAGGCTTCCGGCTACTTTTCAATTTCCAAATTTCAAATCACAAATCCAAATTTTTCAACACAAGTACAACACTAATACACAAACACACACACTCTCTCTCTCTCTCTCTCTCTTCAACGTTCCAGCTACTTTTCAATTTTTTTTCCTTAATCTTATCATCTTCTTTACTCGATAATCTATCCCTCTCTTCATCCCTCTCTTCATCTTCATCCTTTTATTTTATTTTTTCTGAAACTTATCTCATCTCCATCTTTTTCTCGGTTCTCATTTCTCGAACATGTGTTTTGTTTTGTTTTTTTTTTTCATGGTACTGCCGGAGTCCATCTATTATATAGGTGGAGGCTAGGCGGATGATTTTTCCGATTTTTGGAACACCGGTATTGTCATACACTCTTACCCCACCCCTCGGTCTAACTATCCATTCCAGTCCTTCACGATCCTCACAAATAACCTTCACGTGACGTCCCTTCTAAAAAATAATCTTCCATCGATCTCCGTGCATTTCTGATTTCACCAAAGCCATCTTAATCATTAATACAATATCAAAATCAAGGATATGACAATCAATATTTCTTGTAAATGGTTTCATTCAACATATATTATAAATTATATTCATCCAGTCCGATAATATCATAGGCTTAAATCGACATTGCAAGTGGAATATATATATAAAAAAATAATAATAATAATAATAATAAAAAAAATGGTTTACTAAATTAAAGGCTACAATCAATTTATTTACCTAGATCAGTGCCGAAACTTCTCGGGATACTGTAACAGTTCTTTTCGAAATACTCCGTGACCATATTACATTCTGCACGTTTATTAGAAGTATCCTTGAGGGAAACAAATAGCATGCAAAATTATATCTACAAGGGAGTTTACCTGGTATAGTTTCATCTCTCTCCTCAACAGTGCAGAAACTTCCATCAGATCTGTCGTGATGTCTTTGGTTGTACATTAAATGGACTCCACACTTCTGCACCTTGTTACGTTTTGCATGTTTATTAGAACCATTCCTAAGATGGAATCGAAAAGAGACCTCAGTGCTACAACTTAATGATTCACTGATATGATGAGGAAAAAATAGAGAATCAAACCCTATGATCATGTACTTCGACTTATATGGGATTTCAATATACGGTGTATCAATAAAAAATTCATTAACTACATGCCCATATGATGATGTGTATCGACAGGCTATAGACAAAATATATTGGTTGTGATCTTCCATAAATTCCGCAACGGCGCACAGCATAAAACCCACAAAGTTATTCGACCAATCCGATGGCAAAGTCGCTTTAATAAGAGATCCCAAACTCTGAACGTTGAACCACTCTGGAATTTCACTTCCAGGAAAACATATATGAGCAAATGATGGTGCATCTTCAAAATCCTACACAATGAATATAATTATTTTATAGATCATTTATTGTTTTTGAGGAAAATGAAAATAACCTCGTTTCAAAAATGAAAAGAAGAAAAAAAGTACTAAAACAGACCTTATCATGATACTCTTCCTTCAATAAAGTAGCCAAACCTTGTATTTTGGGTAGAATTTTCGGTAGTGCACCTTCGACAATGTCGTTGAGGAAATTTCGATCCAATTTAAAACAATTGGTACACCTAAAGTATCTAGGAGCTATTCGACCCAATACTTTTTGTAATATTTCCTCTAAGCTCTTCCTTTCTGTTATAGTTATAACTTCAACATGGTGTGCAGAGAGAAGCATCTTCCTAAAGCTGATATCTAGGGACTGCAGATTACAGAGATTTACGAAGCTTGCTGGTATGCTGTCCAACATGTTTCCGCCTAAATTTAAAATCTCTAGCGATGATAAGCAACCGACACTGTCTGGTAGGCTGTTCAACCTGTTTCCGCCTAAATTTAAAATCTTTAGCGATGATAAGCAACCAACACTGTCTGGTATCTCTGTGATACAACAATCAGCTAGATCAAGTTCCCCCAAGTTATGCAAGCCTAATAAAGGAGGCAATAACAAACCCTCACATCTCCTAAAAGATAACTCAGAAAGATTGCTCAAATATACAATTGATGACGGAACTACTCTTATACCAGTTCCCTCAACCCGGAGATGCCTCAAAGATTTTAAAGTTCCTATATCATCAGGCAACTTATCTAGTTTTGAGCAATCGGACAGACAAAGACACTCAAGAGATTTCCACTTGCAAATGCTGCTTGGAAGACTCTTGAGCCATGAACAATGATTAAGATCCAGAATAACTAGTCTGCTTAAATTCTCAATGGAAGAGGGAAGTTGTTCTATCGCAGTTCCAGTCAAACGTAACTCTTCTATATCACATGGCATCTCAGGCAACATCTTGAGATTTGAGCAGTAAGAGAGAACAAGTTTTCTAAGAGATGTCAAACCACTGCAATCTGGAAGACTCGTAAGTCTTGTGCAATTGGTTAGATTCAGGAAGTTGAGCTTATTGAGATATTGAATAGATGACGGAATTTCACGCAGATTTGTACAACATTTTAAAATCAATCTCTCAATATTTGGGAAACTTGAGAAGTCTGCCCAGTTGGTTAGGTGCTCCGAGAAACTAAGGTCAACTTCTTTCAAACTACCAAGATTCTGCAAGTACATAGAATTTTTTTTTTAAAAAAAACTAAACAAATGGATATTCACAAATAGCAACAATTGATCAATAGTGCAATATAAATATGAAAACATAACATACCTGAACACCATTACATAATTGTTCAACACTGCTACAATGCATCTCAAGTGTAACAAGGCTCTCTAGATGAAACCTTGATGGTAGTGATTTGAAAGGATATTTATACCAACTGAGATACCTTAGCTCATCAAAATCAGATTCAAGGGATTCAAAACCATGCACATTGTTAGCATTCTTTTCGTAACTTGAGGTATAGAATTTCAAGAATCTCAGTTGATGCATATTCACAAAAGCATGCTGATTTAAAAGTAAATCTTCTATTTTTGACATATCCAAAGAGATGCCCTCGACTGCTTCGGTACCCTAATACATTTTCACGAAAAGAGGAAAAGTTAGCATCAAATATGCAAAAAATTATGATGCCTAACCTATGCCTTTTCTTTTCTTTTCTTTTCTTTTCTTTTCTTTTTTTCCTTTCTTGAAACATGCATTTTCACATAAGCTAATGTAATAAGATAAATGGAAATATTACTATAAATTAATGCTTAATTGAAACTCACCATGTTTTTTGTCAAAACACAGTAGATATCCTCATGATGCCATAATCGACTACGTTTGCCAGGATTTCTAATAGATTCTTGTCTGACTATTTCCCTAGCCATAGCTTGTATCAAATCATGCATCATTATCATGTTGTCATATGATATAAATATTAGAGATTTTTCAATTAGAACTCTTACTCCAATCTCCCCCGAGAAGCCATTGGCATTCAGGGTATTTATAACAAAATCTTTGTTATTCCCTTTAAAGAAACATGCAATATCTAGAAATATCTGCTGCTGCTCATCATTTAGTCCATCATAACTGATTTGCATAACTTTTTGGATATCCTCATTAGGAGTTCTTTCAAGTTTACTCATCGCACTTTCCCACTCTTGCTTGCTGTTGTCAAGTAAAAAGGATCCCAAAATTTTAAGGGCCAATGGCACGCCTCCAGCATATTTTGCTATCCTTTTTGATAAGTTCATAAAATCTACTGCGGGACGTTTTGTTTTGAACGCATACCTACAAAAAAGCTGGAGAGCATCACAATAAGGTAATTCCTTAACCTTGTATATGTGATTCACTCTACAATTTTTAAGCACATGCCTATCCCTTGTTGTTATAATGATTTGACTTTTTGAATTGAGACAATCAAGACCTCCGATCAAAAATTCAATTTGACTTAAGTCAGATGTATCATCAAAAACAATCAGAAGCTTCTTATGACCAAGTCTATCCCTTGTGAAGGTGCGTCCGACTACGGAAGTACCTATACTCTTCATATTTTCATCATCTAATACTGTAGAAAGAAGTTCTCGTCGCAGGCGATCAAATTCAGCTGTCTGTTCTGACTGTTCCCTAACATTTTCAATGAAGTAAGAACCTTCAAATTGACAAGAGATTTTGTTGAATACAGCACGAGCAAGAGTAGTCTTTCCTATACCCCCGATGCCCCAAATTCCTAGACTGCGAACATCCTCCAACCCACTGCATAACAATGATACAATTTGTTCGATCCTTGAAGCCATACCGACTAGATCATTGTTATCACTCGGGGACATATTGTTCAGCCTCTTCGAAATATCTAGGACAATCTCTTCTATAAGTACAGATTCAGACCTATAAAACATGTAAAACAGCCAATAACAAATTGTAATAAATCACAATTAGACTGAGAGTAATGCAACTCAAGTAATGACATTATTACTTCGCATTTTTAGATCCAGTAACTGATGTAATAATGGACTTGATCTAAATGATTGTTACATGAGAAACTGATCACTTACTTAATGTTACTTGAAGTCCATCCAGAAAGATCTGCTGCTTCCTTGAGAGCATCCTTCCATCTCTGAACTTTGTCCAAACTCCCGTTAAAACGTTCTTCATGCTTTGTAAATGCATCCCCATAAGTCCCAGTCTGATTCCTAACATCCGATGGATATACGTTGTAAAAAACAGGTATTACAATTTGCCCATACCTCTGCTTGCATTCGAGGATCTTCATAAGTTCATCGAGACACCATCTGGAAGATGCATAATCTTTGGAGAAAATGATAACGGAAACCTGCGACTCTTCAATTGCTTTGAGAAGAGATGGGGAGATTTCATCTCCTCTGTTAAGTTGTTCATCAATGTAAGTTTCAATTCCCTTCCGACGCAAAGCTCCGTAGAGATGGCCAGTGAAATTGTAGCGCGTATCCTCGCCTCTGAAACTGAGAAAAACATAATGCTTCATTTGAGGAGCACTGGAAGATGAAGAACAAGAAGGAATCAAATTCAATTCCATTGATGATAATGAAATGATTCCAGAGCGATTGTTCAGATTTGGAGATGACAGAAATGTTGTCCTGTTGAGATGTGTATTATTATTTAATTTTGAGAAAATTGCAAACAAATACCTCGACGTTTAGTGAAAATGAACAAAAACGTATTTTTGTCAAAATTATAAGAAAGTACTTTTACCTATAGCTATGACCGTTAGAATTAACACATATCATGATGTTAGAAGGGTAATAAGGACATTTTACTGCTAAAATTAACAAAAATGCAATAAAAAAAATCTAACTCGCAATATTCTTTTAAGAAACGTATTTAATTTTTTTTGGAGATTTGGAATGTTTCTAGATCTCCATGAAAAAAATATTCCTAGGTCACGAGTTTTTTAAAAAATAATTATAGAAAAGAGAAACAATAAAAGAAAAAAAAAATTCATCTTTTTCAATCATCATTCGTTCACAGCATCAATTACAGGAACAAAATAAATAAATAAAATACAATGAGATTTGGTAAAAGAAAAAAATAAATAGAAGGTTAAAACAAAGATCTAGTTCATCAATCTCTAACAATGTACTATCCAATGAAAAATCATTCATTCCATGGCCACACTTGAATGATTGAATCCAATTTTCTACTAAAAGGGTTTGCATAAAAACTAGGTTAAAAATTCAAATCCCTCTAGATCAAACAAGATTTCAAGAAAGTGAAAACATAAATTCATTAAATCAAACACAACCCAAACCACAACAAAAAAACTGTTGTTAACAACGACCACACCCACAATCACTGCACTAATCAAACCACACACATGCAGGGGCGAAACCAGAAGTTTTTTTCTGGGTGTGCTGTGGACAATTTTATATAGATAAAAAATTATACTATATAATAAAAAAAAATCATTTTGATAGAGAATCTCGGCAGTACGAGAGAATTTTTATTAGTTAAAATAAAAAATATATAACTAGTCAGAGGACATAACGAATCTTACCCTCAAATACATATTCTAACCCAGAAAAAACACAAGAAAATAAAAAAGAAAATATGCATGCAATGTAAATAAAATAAGATCCTACTTAAATTTTGACTTTTGAGGTTTCAAAGAAACAAAAGCATCTATTACCGAATCCGAATCAATTATAAAAACAAGTTCTTTTTCAGTATAAACAATCATACAATTCTCAAGAAACTCGTCATCCATCTTGTTGTGCAACGTTTTGACAAGTTTCATAGTCGAAAATAAAACTTAATTTTAGATTAATTTTACAACATAAACTTTAAAATAAAAATAAAAATAAAACTTACAGTTTTCTCATACCGACGTCTGTATACCTCCACAAATCCAAAAGCTATGGAAACTCATAAAATTGAAATTCTTAGAGACTTGGAGATTAATTTATATGATAAATCTACTATTTTTGGTGTGTTGTTAAGGGGTTAAAATTTCCCAATTTTATTTTTGAGTCAGTAAAGGGTTAACATTTATCAATTTAATCGTTCACTTGTTAAAAAAAATACAATAGGCTTAATGAGTTTGATACATGTTTTTAAATTATTGGGTTGTTATTAAGATAAATATATATATATATATTTATATTTATATATCGTAAGTTAAGTCAGAATTGAAATTGGACTGGGATATATTTTGAATTAATTGAGGTGTATTTAAAACTTTTTTTTTTTTTTTCCAAAAAGCTACCTAGCCAGCCCTATTTCCGCCACTGCACATGCTTAATTTGACATTGCTTCCTGAGATGCTTTTGGGAGAAGCTACAAAATGTAGCTTCTTATTTTCTCATTTGGGAGAAGCCAAAAATGACCAAAAGTGAAAATGTAGCTCCTCCCAAAAGCACCTCAGGAAGCAATGCTAAACTAAGTCATAACACAACAAAATCCACAAATCCACCATTGTCGCACCAACACTACCGCGCCTATCAGCGTCACACCACCACCGCCTCAAATCTCCATTTTTGAGATCTAGTAAGGAGATCGCACCATAACAGATATGTGCGATTTCCATGACCACATGGATATGGCACCATATCTTTGAATGGAGGAATCTCCTCAATTCAAAGTTTCTATTTTTTGTTCATCTATGGATTTTGTTTTTGGGAAGAGATGTATTTTTAAAGAAAAAGTTAATTAAAATATATATATATATATAAGGAAGAATATTATTATATTAACAGTAATTCTACACATCTCATCTAAAATCTAACATTTTTCATCTCAACACATGTAGCACTTAAAATGTCAAATAATTAATGGATACATGTGATAGGTGAGATAAAGCATCAATGATGTCTATCCACTCACAATTTAACACCTCACATACAACATATGTTGAGATGAAAAATATGGGATTTTATGTGGGATATTTGATAAAAATCTAACTTAAAGGCTAATTTGGATATTTAAGAGTGTATGACCGGTCAACGGTGAATACAAGCGGTCAATGCAACGGTCAATGGTACTTTTTTATATTTTTAGCAAAATACGGTCCTATTGCAATTTTACCAAACGTCATGGTATTTTATTGCAATTTTCCCTTTAATTTATAGCTAATGAATACTGTATAAATATTGCTCTATTTTTATTTTCCACAGATATTAAAGTCTTCATTGACCTTGACTTATAGTTTGCATGTCCCATTTTACTGGTGGATGCTAAGCAACTTCGTGAAGTTTCCTTGATATTTCAATTAAAATTCCCACAGATAATAAAGTCTCCATTGACCTTGACTTATAGTTTGCATGTCCCATTTTATGGTGGATGCTAAGCAACTTCGTGAAGCTTCCTTGATATTTCAATTAAAATTCCTAGAAACAAAGCCGCACCACTGGACATGTACATTTTCCACCAGATCCCTAAATCACCACATCCCTATCTCCATACTTTTTGGGGGAAATTTTTTAGGGAAATTTGGGAAAATAGGTGGAAATAGGGATGATTTTTATCCCCAAATTGAAATGGGGATTGAAATGGGGAGATTTCTCCATCCTCATTTCCCCATTTTTCCCATAAATATATTGAAATGGGGATGGGGGGACCCATCCCTATTTTCCCAAAACGTATATAAATATAATTATATATATATATCAATATTAATATTTTAATTTTTTTTATTCTTTGAAAATCCTAACTATATAAACTCATTTACTCTTTGAAACACTTTATTTTGTATTTGTAATGCATTAATGGATTTTATTTTGTATTTGTAATGAAATGTTTTTATTTTTTTAATTTGTAATTTTTAGTCAAATGGGAAAACAGGAAAAAACGGGAAAAATGGGGAACTGTGGTTAAGGATGGAGATACCTCGCCCCAAAATTCCCCATCCCCATTTTCCCCAAATGGGGAAATGGGTGGGGATGGGGATGGAGGGACATATATCCATCCTTATTTCCCTAATGTGTATCTTTACACTTAGTCTCCTGCTCTTGTTGGGTTTGTGAAGCCTGAAATCAGTCAAAAAATCCAAGTTTGCATGATATCATGACGTAGACCGCGAAATATCAACCGCAGTGCAGACAGCGGTCGATTCTAGAGATGTTACCGCAACATGAAGCGCAGTGGACATACATCGGTAAAGACCGCGAAGAATTCCATAAAGTTAAGCATGGTGTAGACCGCAACCAAGGCGAAGAAGCACACACCACGGTTTTCTAAGCGATGAAATCTTGTGATGTTCCGTGGTCTAAGGCGTGGGTAGCAGATCATGGCCTAGACCGCGATTGACGAGGAATCAGTGCACGGAAAGAAAAGGTCTTTTAGTGGGTTTTGGCCTACCATAATGCTATGATATAAATATAAGTGTTTCCATATGTTTAGGGTGTGTGTAGAAAATAGCAAGAGAGGCAAAGAGCAACTTGTAGAGAGACTGAAAGAGAGAGATATAGAGATTGTAATCAAACTTTAATAGTGGATTAAGTGTAGATGCACTCCGTGGACGTAGGCTTTTGCTGAACCAGGTAAAAAATACTTTATGTCTTCTTCTTCTTCTTATTGCTTTCATATTATCTGCGTGTGTGATTGTGATTTGCGTGATTGTATTTGGGATTTTCTATAACAACTGGTATCAGAGCCTAGGTTAGGAGGATCTAGGGTTTCTTGAGTCTAACAATTTCATCAAGTGAAGATGGGATCGGATAAGAATTCTTACAGGATTGAGAAATTCGATGGCAAGAATTTCAGCTTCAAGAGAATGCAGATGGAGGACTATCTGTACAAGAATGACTTGCATTGGCTGATAATAGAGAAGCCAAATAGTGTATCTAATAGAGACTGTATAGTCAAACGGATGCTTAAGGGCATGACCAACGAGAAGTGGTTAAACATAGACCGCAGAGCATTGGGAGCAATTCGTCTCAGTTTGATGAAACATGTCACCTTTAATGACAAAGATCAAGAGACAACATGATATCTCATGAAGACCTTATTGAATTTGTACGAGTAGCCTTCGGCCGTAAGGAATGTCGATATAATCATGAAAATGGTAAATTTGAGGATGATAGAAAATCAGAGTTTCAAAGATCACCTAAACCGATTAAAGGAAGTAAAAGATGGGTTAAATTCGGTATCTATGGCTTTCGATGAGGAGTTGTTGGCCGATATAATGCTCACCTAATTGCCATAGAGTTGGAAGATGATGAGTCAATCGATCGTCAACTCGTTCGAAAAAGAAAAATGTAACTTCTAACAATTTGTGAACACAATCATGACCGAAGACATCAGGTTGCATGAAAAGGGATTTGAGGTATCATCTTTAGCACTAAACATGGAAGTTAGAGAAGGTAGAAAAAGAAATCGAAATAATAATAAACGGGGTAGATCAAAGTCAAAGGGAAAATCCAAGTCCATGAATCAAGGCAACAATTCAGGTAATCAGCAGAGAAGCAAAAATGACATCAAGTGTTGGAATTGTGGCAAGATGGGGTCACTACTCGAGTGAGTGTTTATCCAAGAAAGACAATGGCAATATAGTGCAAATTGTGTTTTAAATGAGTCAGACGATTGCCACATTTGCTCGTTGGAAAGCAAGACGAAGTCTTGGGTGTTAGACTTAGGGAAGTCATTCCATGCCTCCTCACGAAGAGAATTATTCAAGAACTACGTCTCCGCAGATTTGGGTAAAGTGTATCTTGGTGACGATCAAGCATGCGACATTACCGGTAATGGAGATGTGAGGATTCAATTTATTGGGTCAGTTTGGAAGCTCGACAATGTGAAGCGTCTATCAAACTTAATTAAGAACTTGATCTCTATTGGGCAGCTAGCGTTAGCCGTCAGATGGGTATGTGACGACTTTTACAGGTGATAAGTGAAAGATCTCGAAGGAAGCTATGACAATCACCCGAGGAACTAAGAACGAGTCTCTTTATACGACTATCGATGGGTATGGTTCGGCCGTAGTGGTGGAGGGTGGAGAAGATCCTAATTTGTGGCACCAAAGATTTGGGTATATGAGCAGTCAGAAGCTAAAGTGTATGCATTCGAAAGGGAAATTGCTAGGGTTTAAGTAGATTTATATGAAAGTTGCATTCTTGGAAAGTATAAGTGAGTGAGCTTCAAGAAGACCGGAAGAGTACCGGTAAAAGAGAAGTAGGAACTAGTGTACACCGATGTATAGGGTCCACCTTCAGTCTCATCAATCGTAGGTAAACAATATTTTGTCACATTTATCGACGACCATTCCAGGAAGGTATGTGTTTACTTTTTAAATCCCAAGTCTAAGGTGTTCGAGGTTTTCAAGAGATGGAAAGATAATGAGATAGGTTTAATGATCAAGAAGCTACGTTCAGACAATGGTGAAGAATATCAAGGTATCAAGTATAAGAAGTTTTACTACTAGAACGGGATCAAGCTCATAAGTACAATGCCGAGGACAGCACAATAGAATTGCATATTAGAACGAATGAAAAGAACATTGACTGAGAGAACAAGAAGCCTACGCCTACAATTAGGGTTAACGAAACAGTTTTGGGCAGAGGCAGTTAATACAGCAGCATATTTGATCAATAGAAGACCATCAAAACCTTTGGACCTCACTATACCGAAAGAGATATGGATAATGAAAGAGGTAAAACTTTATCATCTAAAAATGTTTGGGCCTGTTTCGTATGTACATGTAGGTGATCATACAGGGAGTAAATTAGAAGTCAAGTCAGTAAAGTGTACCTGGGTGGGCTATAGTCAAAACAAGTTTGGATACAAGCTCTTGGACAACCAAAACCGCAAGATGATCAGAAGCAGATATGTTTTCTTCAACGAAAGGTCATGTACAAGGATAGAAACACGGAGACGTCAAAGTAAGGAAAGCCAGATTACTTTGGGCTAGGGGATGTATCAGGTTGTAGGATCATGGAACGTGGTAATCAGAAAGTAGAAAAGCAATGTGTGCTACCCCAGGTCAAAAAACCTATACCATATAAAGATGTTCCAACACCACAGGCCTAGAGTACTTTGAGACGAACCACTCGCCCACCTAAGCCAAATAGAAATTATGTGAGCTACATGTTGCTGACAGATGCAGGAGAACCTGAATGCTATGATGAAGCATGTTAGTGAGAAAATGCGAGCAATTAGGAGCTTGCTATGAAAGATGAGAGAAAGTCGCTTGTATCCAATCAGACTTAAGAGTAGAGATGCACATTTGGGGAATGGGGATGGATATAGGTCCCCCCATCCCCATCCCGACTTCTTAGACCCTTCCCCCATCCCCCCATTTCCCCATTGGGGGAAAATGGGGATGGGGAATTTTGGGGGGAGGTATATCCATCCCCAACCCCAATTCCCCATTTTCCCCAATTTTTCCCTGTTTCCCCCGTTCCCTCATAGTTAGGGTTTTCAAAGAATAAAAATATATATATATATATATATTATAATTATATTTGTATATGTTTGGGGGAAATGGGGAAATGGGGATAGGGGACCTCCCCCCTATCCCCATCCCTATTTGAATATATTTGTGGCTCCTCATCCCCATCTTCATTTCAATCGCCGAGTTGCCTGAAGAAAAGAAAGCCTTACATAATAAATGGGTGTTTTGAATCAAAAAGGAGCATGTTGGTTCCAAGAAATACAAGGAGAGATTAGTGGTCAAAGGCTTTCAATAAAAGGAAGGTATTGACTAAACTGATATTTTCTTCTCCTGTTGTTAAACTAACTACGATCCGGTTAGTGTGGAACTTTGTCGCAGCAAAGGGTTTATATCTTGAGCAGATAAATCTCAAAACTACCTTCCTCCACATTGATTTGGAATATGAGATATACATGCAGCAACTAGAGGGGTTTGTAGAAAAGGGCAAAGAGGAGTTGGTTTGTATGTTGACGAAAAGCTAGTATGATTTGAAAAAAGCTCCCTAGTAGTGGTAAAAGAAGTTTGATGAGTTCATGCAAAGGAATAACTATTTCAAATGCAATATTGACCACTACTTTTATTTCAAGAAGGTTAAGTCGAGTTTCATAATTTTGCTACTTTATATTGATGACATGTTAGTAACTAGTTTAGATTTTGAAGAGATTAACAACTTAAAGAAGCAGCTCTCGAACGAATTTGAGATAAAGGATCTTGGTGCAGCAAAGCATATCCTTGGAATTAGGATTAGCATAGATGAACATAAAGGTACTCTGAAGCTATCTCAAGCAGAGTACATTCGTAAGGTGTTACAGAGATTCATCATGGGTGAAGCAAAACAAGTGAAAACACTGTTAGCTAGTCACTTAATATTGTTCAATGAGGAGTGTCTAGAGACAGATGATATGCCTCAGCCATTAGATGTTTGATGTATGTCATGGTTTGCACAAGACCAAATATTGTCCATGCAATGAGAGTTGTGAGCTAATATGGTTACATAGGTTGTTAGTTGAGTTATGATTCGAGCAAGTGATGAATGTATTGTATAGTGATAGTCAGAATGCAACTAGCAGAAAGATTGAAAAAGAGAGATAGAGAGATTGTAATCAAACTTTGATAGTGGATTGAGTGCAGGTGTACTCCGTGGACATAGGCTTTTGCTTTACTACGTAAAAAAATCCTTTCTATCTTCTTCTTCTCCCTATTTCTTTCATATTATCTACGTGTGTGATTGTGATTTGCATGATTGTGTTTTCAAATTTTCTATAACAGCTCTAAATCAATTGGTAATTAGTTTAGAATATTAAAAAATGAATTATGTTAATATGTACACACACTAAGACAAACTCTTAACATTAATAATTGGAGTTTTACTTTAATATGTCTAGATATACACGTTCCAACGATTTAAATTACACTACGTGAGTACGTGGTATGGTTACCTAATCACATGAAATCTGTACCCATAGAGTGGTTTTAATACAGTGAATAATAATTAAATGTTTGTTTTCGTAGACACTTTCACCGCACTGTGTTTTCTATCCGCGTCGAAGAAAAGTTGATTCGATCCTCAAATAATTACACGGCAAAATAGTCAAGAGATCATAATTTCAGTCCATATGTTAGCTATTTTATTGAACCTTTCGTGGGGTTTTATTTTTATGGGAAATTATTATTCTTCCCCTGTAGTTTGTCATATTCTTCAGTCTCCCCCGTCTAGTTTTAAAATTCTCCAATTTTCCCTCTCCCATAGACAAATACAACCAATCTTATCATATAAAAATAGACATAGGAGGGGGAAAATTAGAGAATTTTGAAACTAGAGGGGGAAGACTATAGAATATGGTAAACTATAGGGGAAGAATAATAATTTCCCTATTTTTATTTCAAAATTATATTTGCAAGCACCAACCAACTCACTCATTTGTTTTGACAAAAATCAGTTCACTTTTTACTTTTTGTGGACTGCTTTTGCTCCATTTTGACTAATTTCATTTCGCATGCTTTGTCAATAATGCAAGACACTGTATCCTTAATCTTCTCATTTTTGATATTTTCTTAGTCAGCACTCAGCAGTCACTTTCTCTTTTCTAAAATTTCTCTTGGAAATCATCTGATCTTAACCATATTAGAACATCTCCGATCTGAGCTAAATTAACATACCAATACCATAATTTAGCATAGAGCATAAAAATCATACTCTAATGCAGTGTCAAATTTAGTATAACAATAAATACTCATTTTTTAATTATAAAATACCATTATATATATTTTTAAATATTTAATATAATTTAAATTTAATCTACATTAATGATATTTCAATCAAAATCTATTTCATCTATAATTATTCTTCGTATTGGAACACAATACTAAAATGATGTGTCAAATATAACATTTTACTCTTTTTTTTTTATACTAAATTTGATATTGACATTGATACATACATTGGAGATGGTCTTAACTTATCTTTCTCGCCGGTTTGATTTTGTAACACCGTATTAGTTTAAATTTTAATCATCGTATCAGTTTTTGTTCTCTCTATTTAATAAAGTATTAATTTTGGGATCCCATAAAACAAACATGGCATTTATTCCATGTTTGTGGTGGACATATATTAATTCTCACTTCTCAATTGATGTCAATTAAAAAAAAAAAAACACACACACACACGCATGATTGAGGTCATTTACTAAGCTGACTTTTGTAAGTTGTTTGTTTACATGTTTTCAAAAAATCATTTTTAAAACATGATTGTGATCATCCGCCAAGTTGTTTGTTTAAACCCTAAATAGCTAACCATCATACCATTTAAACTTTTATCTTTTACCAAGTTTTTAGCAGTTTCTTTTCAAGTATCTTTTGGAAGTTTTTAGAAACCTTGCCCCTGTAAAAGCTATACTTTAACCAAACCAATTAGATAATATTGTATTCTAAATAAACATCAAGAGAATCACATGAAATTTACTCATAGTTTTGTTACTAAACATTGTTTTAATTTTGAAATAAATTAGATCTTTAGGAAATGACTTTGACATTTATGAATAAGGGAAATCACACTAAGGGGCTGTTTGTTTTTTTATCTAAAGTTGTTGACCGGAAAATCGTCACTGGGGTGAATTTCTAAATAACGACTTTAAGAACCGAGATCGGGGTGGATCCCGATCGGAGAGGTATCAAGTAGTTCGATACATGTAATGTTCTTATCAAAACAAATAAGAATTTAACACAAAAAATAAGTTGAATGAACTAGACTTTTTATTGATAATGTCATTTATAACATGGATACATTGGATATTTTTTTGGTCTATGGCGATGGTCGGGGATTTCAGTTGGTGGAGGAGATGGCGGTGACGTTCTTGTGCATGTCGATAAGTGGAATAGAACGAAGGTTTTAGGGTTTTTAGGAGCTGATTTTCGGATCCCCTTTCTGTTGAGTATAACGTCATATATATGAGGCCCATTGCTTGCCATGCACTTTCCTTGGCGATAAGTGAGAATGTCGTGGGATTTGATCCCTAAAATCAAGTGATACTTTCCTGGGTGGGTTCTGATAGAGTTGACCCCTTATTCAAATGGAACTCTCAAATGGCGGGAAGAAGTCCACCTCTTTTGTTTGATTAAACGACGGCGTTCCAGTATTCTTCCTTAGAGCTTTAACCCGGTCTTCTGGGCGTATGAGTCTTACCTTTATAAATTCTTCGTCTGGTATCTTAACTACCTGGTGTGCTAGTCCTATGAGGCACTTGGGTTTCTAGTTATCCCTCCTCCTGCTGGCTTTGCGATTTTTTATTGGTTTCTTGATCGTCTAGGAATCGGGATACCAATTGATGTTGTTGCGGGGTACTCGGATGTCATAGTAGTAGGATACCTGGCTGGTGTGGTGGCAGGATACTGAGCGGAGGACTTCGTATCAGAATACCGGATGGAACTCTATATCGGGATACTGGCAAGTATATGAGGAGGTAGGAAACTACTGGTCTTGACTTCTCTGGAGGAGTGTGTATCCTGATTGATCTAGAACCCTCCTCTCTTGAAGCAGCCGGATGGTATCTGGAAAATTATCTCTTCCTTGTATCTGAGTGAAAAATTCTTCTTTGGTTCTTTGTCAATTTTGACGGTTAACAAAAGTTTTATAAGACCTTAATTTATTAGACATATGAATAAGTCTTATAAATTAAGATACTATGATTTTTTTTTTTTTTCATTTTTGATGACTTATTACAAATATAAAGTTGATTAGGTTGTGTTAAGGTTTCTTCAAAATTAAGAATTTTTAGAAAAATGATTTTTAGGATTTTATTATGTGTGGATAAAATTATAAATGTATGAATTGTTATAGGACATTTGTGGAAATTAACTAAAAAAATCTACTTTATCACTTTTTAAATAAGATAAAAGTCAAAAAATTTCACTTTTTCTAAAAGACATATATATCTTAAAATAAAATATAAGTTGGAAAAACAAACAAATTGATTTATTTTAATTTAAGATATAAGAGACAAAAAATCTTATAGTGAAAAAAGCAAACAGTCTCTAACACACCTTAATATTAGGTGAAATTGACATCTCTTAAGGTGCGTTTGGTACGCGGGACAGGACGGGACATGACGGGACAACTTTCTCTTGTCCCGCGTTTGCCGCGTCCGTAACATGGGACAGGACGGGACAAGATGGGACAAAAAACCCAAAAAACTGTCCCACCCAAATAGCTAGGCCAGACTTGTCCCATGCATGGGACAAGTATCAAAATGACTCTTTTACCCTTAATACTTCCAAAATTTACAAAAATACCAACTATAAAATAAATCTCAAAGCTTTTTTTTTTCTCTCATTCTCGTCTGTCTCTCTTCTTTCTGTCAACGATTCCATCTCTCTCTCTCTCTCTCTCTCTCTCTCTCTCTCTCTTCCTTCTTTCTCTCCAACGAATACTCATGTCTCCTTCTCAACTGTTGCTGCAACGACCGCCGACGAGGAGCTGACACCGACGAACGACGCGAGCACACCGTAGAAGCATATTCAGAGACGGTTGGTTTCGATTTAGGGTTTTTAATTGGGGGTTTTCGATTAGGCTTTGATGGTTTGATAAGGGTAATGGGTTTCAGTTTGAATTGGGGATTTCGGTTTGAATTTTGTTTTAGGTTTTCGATTTAGGTTTCCAAATGGGGATTTCGGTTTGAATTATTTTTTTTGACAGACATGGTTATGATTTTCTTGGGTGATGAGGGAGTAAGTGATGAACGATGATGAAGATGATGAAGTGATGATCGATGAACTGATCATTTTTCATGGAAATTTTTTTTTTTTTTTCATTATTTGTTCATTTTTTTGTATGGATAAGTTTGGCTGATTACCGATGAAAAATGGTGATGTATGGATGATGAAGATGAAGTTGGATGATGTGTTGGATGATGAAATATGATTTTGAAATCTATGATGTGTTGGATGATGAAATATGATTTTGAAATCTAAAACTAGTGTTTGGGAGGTGAGAAAATGAAAGAAAATATTAATTTTGTATGATTTTTAATTAATTGTAATTCAATAATATTTGATATTTTTCAAATATTTTTTTTCAAACTTAATAAAATTGTTATAAACATTGGAAAGGATAGGAGGGGCAATCTGATCATGTGAACCTCTTGTCCTGTCATGTTCCAGTCATACCAAACGCATAATAGTACAGTCCACAATTCTGTCCCAAGTCTTCCAAACACAATACAGAACAACATGTCCCGTCCCGTCCCGTCCCACCTTGTCCTGTCCCATGTCTGTACCAAACGCACCCTTAGGGATTATTTTTAATCCACATTTTACATTAGAATTTCCCTATATATATTACTAATTAAAAAGAAATGAAAAAAAAAGTGAAAGATCATTCCTTCTCAACCAGCCTTACTTAATTTAAGGGTCCACCGAACTTTAAAGACACAATTAATAAAGACTTCATAAATGTTTAAAAGAAACTTGTTTATTAAACCTTAAAAGTTCAAAGTCTCCTCTTAATGTAGCATAATCCTTAATTTAATTTATACTTAAGATTGGGTGAGATGGGATGTGTTTTCTTATTTTGACAAACAAATGGTGGGATGGGATGTGTGACTAAATAATAATAACAATAATAATATTAAGCTTTCGGATATATAAACAAAGCATTATCAGAAACTATTTCATTAGTAGATGCTATACTATGTTAAAGTCACCTTTTCTGGTTAGTTGATAGAAAAAGTATGAACAACAGTCGGATCCAGGTCTCTGCTTCGAGCCGGAAATTATCAATCAAATGTCAACCCTAAGGTTGCTTGCCAAGCCTGTTGATCATCAAGGTAGTAGAACTGTGAAAAAGAGACCAAAACAGGAAAGCAATCAAAGCAATGTTAATGAGTAAATGGACTCACCAGTTTTGTTTTGATTTTGCAGGTTTAATGCCTGACCAATTTGCTTCATATAAACAGAGAGAAAGGACACGTCAGCTCCATGCTCATATTGCAGTATTGCTCTTTCATCGACAAAATAATGTGTAACTAAGCTCAATTTTTCCCTTTACGAGCAAGAAAACGCTCTCTTGCTGCTTTAATTTTACTTTCACGATCATCGGGAACAGCATCACCATCAACCTTTTTATCCAGGATTTCTGTTTGCTTTATCTCGGCTACCTCTTCGATATGAGCAGATCCACCACTGCTTCACAAGCAAAAAGACTCAAACTTAACTAAGTTCATAATGTATTGTGCAAGCTTAGGCAAAATAAAAGATAAATAAGTTACCTCAGTTTGTTTGTATCTAGCTTCTCAAGCTTCTCTAAAATTGGCGTAACCCATGCCATCTCAACGGCACACACATTGCGCATATAAGGACGTGAGGTAGCGATAAGCTCATGGTACACAACATAATCTGGGAGAGTTCCTTCTTCATCTGCTTTTAGCACAGAGGATGGATGTACCTAACATAAAGAATAATCAACTTCAGTTTACTTCAATTAACATCAAACTTGAATGTTAAAACACAGGAGTTCGTGCACCTATAGACTCTCATACTCCCAATGTCCACTGATTTTTCCAAATATAATATGACAATCTCCTTCTTAATTATATACAAGGATTTCAAACATCGTGTTTGAGTAAAGCTCAGTCACTTTTAAAGAGGCATCGACTTGTCACTTGTCTAACTATACATTAATGGTTTTAGTAATAGTATCCAATAGACCAAACTTTTAGATAAATACCTGAACCAGCTGAGACTTAAAACCCACGGTTCGATAACCATTGTGACGAAGCATTCTCTCAGCAAGTTGGTTTGCATAGCCTACACACAAAGCCATTCTCAAATTCCTATAATCCTGTCGGCTTTCTTTCCTTCTTTGTTTTGTTCGTACATCTAATGATCCTGGTTTCCACATACAATACAAATTGTTAAGATAAGGAAGAGAGAAAAGTAAAGGACTACAAGCTATAAACTTCTAAACTGAATGAAAAAATTGTTACGTCTACATAAATTCCTAATATTTTTAAGTTAATCTCCGATTTAAAAGTACTGACAATCATACACTGATCCAATATCTAATATCAAGGTATCTCAATATAACTAATAAGACACATGTAAGTTCCATAAATACAATGAATACCAACCCTTAGCTATTTTCTGCATTATCTGAGCTAGCTGTTTCCGAACATCTTTGACAAACATCATCCCTCGAACCTGCAAAGATGTTAATATAAGGACCATGAAGACGCATAAATGACAATGGGTCCATATAGTTGGTGCATGTTGATAGGTTCATGACCCAAAGGCCAACGTATATGATGTAAAATGGATGATAAGTAAGCACACTTATCAAGTATTCCCAGCAGATTCCTCTGCTTCTGATCCAAAAGACAACTAAAATATGTAGTATAAACATGAAATAACACTCGGACTTGATAGGGATAGTCCCTATGTTGTTTCAACTGCTCATGCCATCAAGATAACTCTTCCTGAGAATCTGAGGTCTTTACAGTCACGGCTTACAATTTCTATGACTTGTAACAATTGCGTTCTTTTTGGACAATTAGATGCTTTATCCTTTGTAGATTCATTATTAGTCCATGGTCCTTTTCTTTCTATTTCTATTTCCAGGTTTAGCTCCTGTATACTCCCTATGTAATGCACTCAGGTTAAAAAAGTGCCATCTTAACCTTTTTTAGTTTCAGGTGCACAAGTCTGCATGTATACACGCAGTTACATAACAAGCCTTAATAAGAAGATAAAAAGGTACCTGCAGGTCATTGTCTTTGCACCAGTTGATATTGTAATTATTTTCGTCCCAACACTCAAAAATCTGCAGTAACTGGATGTGATCACCCCAACCAGAACCATCAGGAAGGTCCACCAAAGGGTGTTTCCTCTTTTTCTCAGTACTCTTGCTGCAAGTGAAGATAAAACTATCACCATCTCAAATCAGAAAACCCTTTGGATTTTTATAGAGTTCATATTTTGTGCCATTGTGACTGTTAATCATATCTTTACTTATATTATCAAATTACATTAAGCCAGCTAAAAGTCAAATGACAAAAAGGTGATAACTGTCCTCCAGGAATTAGGAAATACCCAACAAAAATACAAATTTAAGGCAAGCATACAAAAGAACTGGACCATATCATTTTAATTAATTCTTCTTTAGTTTTCTGGCTGCCAAAAAAATATGACATATCAGATCTTTTGACATTGAAAACTTCTTCTACATATATTGCAAACTACTCCAAAAGCATGAAGGGTTGATAGGTTATTCCTTATAAAATCTTGCACATAACAAACCATTCACAGCATCCACAACAAGGGCCATTTCATTAGAAGATCGAAGATGAACTAACCTTCGACCCTGAAGCAGCATGGTTTCTGCTGATAACATGGCAACTACTGTCAAAGCCTGAGATAAACAGCCATACTCATTTGCCTCCATTAAGGTTCTTGAGAGTGAAGGTTCTAATGGAAGCTCTGTATACAACCACAGCAAATACTCGGTAAGCTCATATTTGAAATAATTACAAGAACTAAATTTATTAATATTGAATTTTTTTTTACCACAAGACATAAATAAATCAACATCTTAGCATCTAATATTTGTTCATGAAAACTGTAGGAAAATTGCCATCAAGAAAAGGTCAGATTAGTAGTTTCATCTTAGGTCTATAAGTTAAAACTATCTTTTCAGCAGATTATTGAGCAATCAAGTAAAACAGTGCTCTAAAAGTGGACACTTACCTAATGTGAATATGTTTATTTTTTAAGGACAATAAGGAAAGACAAATTCAATACCATACATCCAACATCACCAAGAATTAGGGCCAACAAGAGCCACTATACAATGGATATGACTATCATAGTTCATTCATAAATAATCCATTTTCAAGTTTAAAACTGTTGCAATAGTCAAATAATATGCTTACAGGAAAGTCTATGCAAATTATCAAATGGAATAACCTAAGAATGGATGTTAATAAAATTTATTCATACATGTGGCTTTGAGCATCTTCAGGAATGAAACTGTTTAGGTGAGGCCAATATTTTTATAATGAAAGTGATGAAATTGATGATAAACTAAATCATGAAATGTATTCATTTTGCTAAACAACGAGAGACACACTGACATTCAAGGTTAGAGTTATAGAACTTAAAAGAGTGGGGAAAGTCAAGTACCAGCCATCGTTCTTCCAAAAGTTGTGATGGATCCACTTTCATCAATAGCATCAATAAGATATAATTGTTTTAGAGCATCTCTTAACGACTCAGCTGCAGCAAAACCATTCAAATTAAATCAACATATTGAAGTGCACTAGCAAAAGTAATGCCATTCATAAAACTTAAAGACTAATTGTCGAAAAGGAAAGAATCAATATACACCCTATACCACCCTCCTCCCATCTTTTGCTGCTACTTTTTAGTTTTTCCATAGTCAGGTGGATCAGGAAAGAAAAATTTATCAATGAAGCACATTAACCATGAATTGTTTCTTACCAGAAGGGGGATCAAGAAAATCAAACTTGAGAATATCAATATCGGTAAGATCCAATGATTTCAAATAAAGAACACTGCCAGCAAGAGAAGATCGCTGTATTTCAGGCACTGATACATCAAGGAACTCATCCTGGTAAACCTTGGAAGGGTACAACCGGTAGCACTTCCCAGGACGTGTTCTTCCTGCTCGTCCAGCACGCTGATTAGCTTGCACTCTACAATCACACAAATACAGCGAGTCAATATAATTTGAAAGCACAATAAATGCTACTCAAGTAATCACCTTGTTTTAAAGAAAACCATTTACATAAACTAACAGAGACAATATAGTATTCTAATGAGAAAAAATCAATAAATAGGGTTAGTTTCAAAAATGCGTCAAGGAATATAAAAAAAAATAATAATAATAATAACCCAAGAAATATCAGGGTTGTTAATGAGATTAATCTTCTCGGGATTTTATGAAAGGGGCCATCTGACCGCTCTATTTAACTTTATCAATAATAAACTCAACCACATAACTCATGCAGAGAAAAATAAGAGAATACACATAAAAAATCAACATAACTACTGTACTACATAAGGACTTAAATAAATTGATAATGTAAATCTACAGCTAAAGCACTAAAACAAGATGCAAAAAGCATCAAGTGGAAGTATCCAGCTTACTTGCTAATTTGGACTACATCAAGGGAATACATGCCGGTTGATGGGTTGTATTGCCGTTGCTTCACATAACCAGCATCAATAACATACCTGTTTAGTATGCATGCAGATTAAGAACCCAGATTTAGCAGAAATAAATGAACATGATCCTAAATGGCTGAATGTCATGTAGTGCAAGAACGAAAATTTACTAGATTCCATAAATTCAGATACACTAGTGACAGTGCCTGCCATGAGAAGGGGGGATGACCCTTTTGTGGAGTGGAAGACTTCATACAACAAAAACTAAGACATTAAATTTGAAGCAATTCTAAATTTTCTTCGTGGAGTACGTTAGATAGTACTGAATAAAACAACTTACTAATGATTTCAGCTCTTTATCATCTTTTTTCTTCTTAACTTTATTTTAGAAGCATCAAAATTGTTTCTTTTTATGTTAAACTTAATCAAATCTTGACAAAATAAATATTTCAGTAACCTTAATATTATTATTTTTAATAAACATCTCATTCAATTGCTTTGGTATTATAAATATGTTGACATGAAACTCGAATTGAGCGAGATAATATAAACATAAATATGGAAGCATGAATGCAATCACCAAATCAAAATACAATCTTCACGCAAGTCTTGATAAAATAAATATTTCAATAATAAACATCTCATTCAATTGCTTTGGTATTATAAATATGTTGACATGAAACTAGAATTGAGCGAGATAATATAAACATAAATATGGAAGCATGAATGCAATCACCAAATCAAAATACAATCTCCACACAAGTATCAAGTCTCCTTACACTACACCGTCAACGGTCAAGGAAGTTTCTGCAATATTTGTTGAAATAATAAATCGCCGACAATTAGGAGGAGGAGGACTAAATACACGCACCTGTAAGGTCATAACAAACAAGTATCAACCATAAAAACACCAAGCAAGTTTAAAGCTTCCAAAATCTATATCTTCATGACAATAAATTCAAAGGATTCACATTAAATAATTGGCAACATTAGGCAGACATGTTCATATGTTCATATGCAGTATCAAACTTGGGATTAGCATGCAACATCACAGCTTTAGCTAGCAAGGGATAAGTTCATATTCCTCTTACCACAAACCTTGTATATCTTTCTCCACCCAATGAACAATTATAACGAATGCACAACTTTGATGTAGCTATCAAGGGTGCATAACATATGTCAAGTATAAGTAGACCAGACACACATTTCTAGAAAAGACTAAAACTAGTAATGCTAAAGACTGAAAGCTTGAAGGTATCCCATATGAAACAATCCTAAATCAGTAGATATCTTGGAATCTTGGATAAGTTAAAGGGTTTCATCAAGAAATTTAAAAGGAAGAGCATACCCAAAAATAAAAAATAAACTTGCCTGCATTTCAGGTGGCAAAGAACCATGAAGAGGAAGGATTATTGCATCCATGCAGGATCCTTCCTGTAAGCTTCGAACTCTATCCTCTAGCATTGATACCAACTTCTCTATATCATCCTACAAAGACCAAATGTTATAACTTATAAGCATGCATTCCAAGCATTAAAATAAAGGGTGAAACTGCTAAGCAGTAGTTAAATCCTATTCTGAAAACTAAAAATAATAAAACTCACCTGTCCAGTCAAGAATATCAGGACATCGCCTTCTGGTTCCCGTACATGTATATCTGTAAGTAGCCAGAGAAATACATAATGGCAGCAATACTATGGCAACTTAAGATTTGTCTTAGAACTGATATTAAGCTGAAATGTATGCTGGTTACCCTTTTCTTGTAGGTGGAATGATGCTAAGAAGTTCTTTTTTTTTTTTCTTTTTTTCTTTTTTTCTTTTTTCCTTTTTTTTATTATAGCCTTTGGTTAACTCAGAGACATATAGGTATCAAAATGATGAATTTATACTTGTGCACCCCAACAAACAACTTTTAGTGCTGCATTCTATATATAATCATACATAAATATTTCAACATTCTAGTAGTATGTAGAAAAGGAGAACAGTCCAAGTCAGATTTAATTGAGGTTAAATACAAAAAGAATATCTCCTTTTGGCATCAATAGTTCAAAACTTCTTTTTTAGCCACATGAACCAAAGCAAATATATACGAAATAGCAGGAAAAAAGCTACCAAACTTTTAAGGCATGGGGTTATAAGAAATTAATCATACCAATAGCTGTTTTCAAACAAGAGTCTAGATAGCTTGTTGGACGGTCCTTGCTATGCAATATCTCCACAGGGAACAACTTTCCAGGGACATTCAATATGGGGCAATTTGAAAAGAATTTAGATACTTTTTCACCATCAAGAGTTGCTGATGTGATCAAAATCTTCAAATTAGATGCTCGTATCTTAATCAAGCGTTTCACCAATCCCATCAATACGTCCCTGAGAACGCACTCATAAATATAGTATACGCATAAAATGCAGTATTTTCAAATATGTATAAATGATTTTTATTTACTTTTTTGACAGGCGGTGGAATATCTCAACCCACAACAATTCATACTTAATCTTCATATATATCTAATTTAACTTGCTTCTGAATTGAAGGCCATTAGCATACATACAACTCATGCAAATATAAAACCATAATGCTAAAAGCTACAAAAGATTATATGATCGTTAAAAAGGGTGAGGACATTTATAGCGAAACAGAAATATGGACTAGGAATGGAAAGTAAAATCTTACGTGTTCAAACTCCTCTCATGAGCTTCATCCAATATGATTACAGAATACTGATTAAGATCTGGATTAGATAGACTTTCACGAAGGAGGACTCCATCAGTAAGGTATCTAGAGATGCACATACCCTGCAGTCAGCATCAATTTAACTAGGCAAAATACAAAAGACTATTGCATCAAAACTAAAACTCATTAAGAAACTGAATAATTTCCATTACTTAATGTGTGTTCTTTCAGAAGTTCGATCCTCAAATCGTATCGCATAACCCACTTCCTCTCCCAGCCGAACATCAAGCTCTTGCGCAACTCGTCTACACACAGTAATGTTATAAAACATGAAAGTAATCACATTACTCAGTCAAAATTGATTCCACGTTTAATTCCTTACTCCCACCAATCAATTGTTGCATAAGAAAACAAAAACATTATCATCTTACAAAAGAGAAGAAATAAATGTACAGTTACAGTCAGAGACTCAGAATCATAATAATATGATTTGAAAAGAATTGAATACAAGACAATCAACATAAGTTAGCCCAACAATTAGAAATGCAACATGTAACACAAGTACTCTGCAATCATTGCAAAACCAGCCGTTACAAATATGAACAAATTCACTGCAGTTCAATAGCAGCACTTTTATAAGAATGTCAAGGCATATTACGCATATTTAATTATTACAATTTTTTTGGGCTTACCTCACAGGGTCCAACAAGCCAAAACAAAAACAAAGTGATGAAAGAAATAAAAAGTTCCCTTGAGCATTTAGATTGTGGTAACATCATATGTACTTGCTCTTGATCAAAACAAAATCAAATAACATATCATTAGTTTTGTGATAATATTTGAAGACAAATGCGAGACGTGTAGACAGAAAAGGAGGAAACTTATTCCCAAAAGATGGGATATTGATGATTTGACTTTTTATGCATTAAAGAGGACAAAATAACAATCCTGTATAATGTATAAAGGTAATTATTTTTAGTAGTATAATGTTTTTTTTTTTAAAAGAAACAAGTTGAATTATCTTCACACCAATCTTAATGATAATCTAGCCTAATATCGAAGGTAGGTGAGTAAGGGCTTTAACAAGATCAAATCTGGTTTGGAAAAAACTTAAACAATCATCACTTTGAAAATTAGTCATGCATCAATTATCTATCAAATTATCAATCATCTTGACTTTTAAGCAAATAGTGAAAACAAGCTAGCATTTGAACCATAAGCATTGGACTTGAAAAATTATGTACATAAAATAATTATCTAGTTCACACCCTTATAATGCACCTATCCAGGCCTTGAAAACATTTATTGAAATTTGTTGAGTTTTTAGTATAAAAAATGCTAAGAGAAAATGAAACATAATTGAATTCATTGATTTACTAGGGTAATAGTGTGAGTTGAGCTTTGGTGTTCCATTAATATCCCAACTCCTGAGAGTGAGTTTCGGTTTGGAGAAGAACTCCTCCCATTCATTCTACAAAAAACTAATGATATGTTTGTCTCATTTTGTTGTGATCAAGAGCAGATATAAATGATGTTACCACAATCTAAATCTCAACCACTGAGTTTTTTTTTTTTTTTTTTCCTTGATAGTTCCTATTAAGCTTCCAACAATTGAATGTTGTTCACATCTGTAAGTGCTTGTAGAGTTGGGCCAACTATTCAATTATTTTCAGATCACAATATAATCCCAAAAACCAACAAATTCAACAACCAACTAGATTTTACGAGACTGACTGACTGACCTGGCGACGGAGACGGCGGCGACACGTCGAGGTTGAGTGACGACGATGATTCCGGACTTGGTGTATCCATGTCGGTGGAGTATCTGAGAGAGCTGCGTGCTCTTACCTGAACCGGTCTCTCCGATTACAACCACCACTGGATTTTGCTCCACTGTCTCCACGATCTTCTCTTCGAATTGAAGAATCGGAAGACTCGCCATCTAATCTAATAATAGCTCCCCTTGAAACTGCGAAGAAGAAGAAGAAGAAAAACAGGGTTTTAGGATTTTTTTTTTATTATTTGAAAAGATTTTTGAATTCTTCATTTTATATGTTTGTCCTTTGATTATGCGACGTCGTTTTGTCTTGATCGGAGAAAATTTCCCATTAATTTTCGTGTCAGATCGGAATAGCTTTCTTTACTAGATAAAAAAAAAAATTAAAAAATATTTCAAAATTTGTTGGTGTCGTTTGGTTGCCACTAAATAGTTCTTTTGGATAATTAAAAAGAATGTTTTTCGTCTAGGGAGAGAAGCTCAAGTTTTAAGTTTTAGATCTGTTTGAGCTTTTGAAAAACACTAAAATATCCGATATAACCCTATAATTTAATATTTGTTCGAGTATTTTGGTAATCATATCATTTAAAAGAGCTTCTTATTTGGCAACCAAACGACTAGCAATTTCTCTTCAAAAACTATACTTCTAAAATATCTACTTAAAAAAAGCTCTCCAAACGTAACTTTCTTTAATTGACAACCAAACAACTAACAATTTTCCTTTAAAAGCTCTGTTTCTAAAGATCTACTTAAAAAAGCTCTCCAAAGTCCAAACGGACCCTTCCACTACTTTCTCAGCAACCAAACATTGAGATTACTAATTTCAAACAACAACAAAACCCTCTGAATCCAAATTTCATTAATTCCTTCGGCTACTAACTGAACCCAGTGTTTCTCTTGTCATATTCATCAATTCCACTTCATTCATTTTCCTCCACTTTCTCATCAACCAATCAGAGAGATATTAAGTAAAGTGATCAAGTGAGCAGGGTGTTCTTGCAAATCATGAAAACATTTCCCATATAAATGTAATAATACCAAAGTTAAGAGATATTACTGTAAATTCCCAATAGTAATATATTAGACAAAAGTTATATTAGCGCTAAACTTGAGGGTATGAGTGTAAATTTACCCACAATAGCATATAACAGAATCAAATCAACGTGGGTTTTGAAATTGAAATACAAATTAGGTGAAGAAGATGGTGGAGAGGTTCTTTCTTGGCAGGCAACAAACGGGTACCCATCAATCCGACCCGATTACGCTCCTCTCGGGTCCTCCCTCCTCGTAAATCAACTCTCACTCTCTTGTTCTATTCCATTAATATTGTTAACTGAGATTGTATTGTTAATTTACTGTAATTATATCTATCTATAGTGGGAATTTATAATATAGTTTTTGTTTTTATTTCCTTTTGAATTATCACGAGACATTTTCGAATGTGTAATCTCATTGATGTAAATGTGAGGGGTTTAGTACCGGACCACCTCAACTTCTTTCAAGTAAAACTGTATCATTGATGTATTGTAATTATATATAGTGTGGAATTGTTAGCTGAAATTGTGTTGTTGATTTGCTTTAATTGTATCTATAGTGGGAATTGTTCACTGAATTTGTTTTGCTGATTTGTTGTGATTATATCTATAGTGGGAATTGTTAACTATAATTGCATTCTTGTAATTTTTTTATCTGAAATTGTATTGTTGATTTCTTGTAATATATCTACAGTGTGAATTGTTAGCTAGAATTGTATTGTTGATATACTGTAATTATAACTCAATTGTATTGTTGATAGCTGTAATTATATCTATATTGTGAATTATTAACTGAAATTATGTTGTTGATTTGTTGCAGTAATATATATGTACTGGGAATTGTTAACTGAAATAGAGATGTTGATTTGTTTTTTTTTGTTTTTTTTTTGTAATTATACATGTAGTGGGAAGACTTCTTTGCTGTTCCAGTTCGCATTCAACTGTGCATCAAGTGAAAATGTTAAAGTTGTGTTCATCTGTAAGAAACGCAGGCTTGAGAGCAAGCCCCCGTATCTCTCGCAAGGGATCGACCCTTCTTCCGATGTCTTCCAGCGAATTCAAATGAAGTAAGGAATTAACTAACCCTTTTGATGTTCCATGAAAATTGTTTCCAGGGTGTTGATGATTTTTGATTGGTTTCTTGATTTTTTTTCTTGAAGATATGTGGATGATGATGAAGGGATTAGAAAGTACTTTGCTGCATTTCACCTGTATGATGAATTTCCCATTGCGGTTGTTGTTGATGATTTTGGAGATTTCTTCCATGAAAGGTTTTTTTTCATTGTATTTGCCTTCTATTCTTCTCAATGTGGAGCAATCTAGGAGTGGTTGATATGTGGGTTTGAGAGTGCTTTTGGTATTACTATAAGCACTTTTAATATAAGTATTTTAAGGTGTTTTTTAAGAACTTTAGAGCGCTTCTATGTAATAAACAGAAAATGCAATTAAGACAGAAGAACACTTGGAGTGTTTTTTGGAAAAATGCTGATTAGATGTTTACCTAAAAGGTGTTATTTTGCATTAAAAATACTTCAAGTACTTTCTGGAAAAACATTTTACAGGTGTTATTTCCAAAAGTGTTTTCAATTGTTTTTGCAGTTAGCACTTTCACTTGAAAGCACTATTTGTGAATATACTCTCAAACTCACCAGTAATCAACTTTACAATCCGTTTTGATTCTTCCTCGGAACTTAATTTTCTTAAAAATTGTCAGGAGCTGCCAGGAAAGATATGCTAATCCTCGCGGAAGAGACCTGGCAATGGTTCGAACTCTGGCTTTATGTCACAATGCCATAACTCATGCAATGTAAGGAATCTTTACTTAAACTGAATGCCATATCCCTTTAAAGTTGATCTTCAATAGCAAGTGCCGATATCTGCTTTTGATTTATATTTGTAGTGAAAAAGGACCTTGCAAGCTGCTGGTATCTGATACTCACTATGGGAACTCCCCAAGGTTGCTATTTATCTACAAGAGATGGATCTCTACCATCTTTACAGTTGAAGGTTGGTTAAATATAATTGGTTATCATGGTAAAGGTACTTTTGGATTTTTTATCAATGGCATATTGTATGTCTAAAGCAAGATTGTTAGCCTATTCTCGTAACGTATATACATTTCTGATTTTGTGTGTATTAAGTCTAACATGATTAGTTTGGGTTTTTGTCATTAAGGTGATGGCACCGGATCATTTCTTTTGAAAACAAACAACAATTCAGGAAGTGGGGGATCAAAAAGGATGATAACTGCAAAGTACTCCATAGCTCTTCAGTATCTTTATTTGGAAGGGATCACTGAGGACAGTCAGCTGTGATTTTTGCTAAATTTCTTTTTTGGGTTAGTTTCTAAGTTCATTCGGTTGAATACAAAATAGTCTATAGCTTCTTCATTATCTGTTTTTGGAGGAGGTTCACTGAAGAGTGAAGTGAGTGCATTGCTATTTCCTATGTTGACAAAAAAGTAGCTAAAACACTTTCCGTCATAAATGATTATAAATCCTCCCAATCCAGGATATACCAGTTGGGTAAGAAGCCAATCTACTTCGTTCATTTGGACATTATGCAAATTATGTAGTTAATTAGCTTCAAAGATAGGATCATCATTCAAGAACATTGTTGGGTATACAGTACCAAGTCATGGTTATTCACATAATAAAAAAGAAGAAAGTCAATTACTCCAAAAGGAAAAGCTAAGATAAAACGTTTTAGTAGACTCCAGTCTGATACTCAGGCTCACAGAATTCTCCTCCAAGGTCATCACAAGCCTCTCCCGGAAACACTCTGCAACAATCATCAAACAAAAGGTACTTGTTCAAACTTTTTGTTATGTTTAATTTCTGTAGTTGCAAACTGAAGGTCTTAAATCATTTATGGGATCTAAGGGTCTTACGTTTTGGAATCGTTGTAGTCTAGATATTCTCTTTCAATCAGCTCCGAACTTGTCTTGACCTTCTCGCTTTCTGTATCAGGTTTGAGCTTCACTTCAGGGTACATATCAGCATCACAAGCATCTCCTCCAAGTGTCTCGCAAGCCTCAGCAGGAAATACTCTACAGCATACAAACTTGATCTCAGCCAAAACATAAGTATGTTGAACCATCAAGAGAAGTCACTCTATAGTTTGTTTGGAAGTGCTTTTCATATTGATAAAATCACTTTTAGGTCTTTTTCTTAATATTTGATTGAAATTTAACATCTAACATATTTTGGGATAAGAGAAAACATAGAAGTGTTTCTTAGAGTGCAGAGATGTTATTTTAGTGGCTACTTATACGAAAATTGTTGTCTAGATTAGAGAACAGTTTGATGTGTTGTTGTGAAAAGAGGACATGACAAGTGCTTCATCGACAAGCTCTTCTATTCAAAAGTGCTTTAATCTGATGGATCATTGAAAATTTGAATAGACTTACGAGACATTGGAGCTATAATCAGCCGTTGAAGAATCATTTACCACAGCAGTTGCTTTGATTGAGGGACAATTGGGGGAAGTATGGAGCAGCCTTGGCTTGTCTCTGCAAGGCAAAACTAAGGTTCTCGCGGGTGTCGAAACGGAGAGAAATGATGATGGAAAGCTCAAAGCTGCCTGCATTTTGGATGTTAAAGTTTCTATGAATGCTGGTTTTTTAGTACCAAAGTGTCAAAATGTTGTTATATATCAGCTTTGATTAATGACTTGTGCAGATAAGGTTGTAAGATATTTTGAGATTGGATAAGAAATGTTTATCCGTTTTGATTAGCTTTCTTCTTTTGGACTTTACTTGGAACCACTCTTGTCTTTATGCTCCTAAGATAGATATTTGCTATTTATGAGTAGGGCTGTCAAATTTAGGGACAAAGCCTCTATCCAAGCCATATGTTTGGGTGGGTTGGGCCTCTCGAGGGGCTTGACTCCAAAACCTATGTTTGGGTGGGTTGAGCTTGTCTATCAAAACCTGTGAGCTCGAAGGGCTAGGTAGTCAAGCCCCGTGAGCTCAAAGGGCTAGGTTTGAGGGTAGGGTCGAGCTTAAGAATGAAATATATATATATATATATATATATAGTATTACAGCCCATCTAATTTTAGATGCTCAATACTCACCATACATCTCAAATTCCAAGTTTACACATGTTACTGGTATATAGGGATGATAATGGATCGGATCGGAAACCTCAATATCCATTAATGTATCCGTTTGAGATATGTATCTCTATCCTCATTTCTAAGCGAGCAATGCAGATTCAGATAATCCTCAAATTGAGGTAGAGATATTCATCCCCGCTCCATCTCTGTATCCGATGAAAAAAAAATGTAAATTTTTATAGTTTACAAAAGAAAATTGTAATTAACATGTGCAATAGTACATTTTGTCATATTTAAAGGGAGAAACAAATACAGTTCAAATAAAAAAATAATAATAACTTATATAATTAGAAGTCATAATTACATAGTAATTTTTATATTTTTAAAATATCGAAATCTATAATGGATCTGGATGGGAATGGATATCCATAGACGATATCCATCCTCATCCTCGAAAATAAAATGGATATTATTATAACATCTATGATAACATCCATCCCCGCTCCGTCTCCGATATAATAATATTCATCCTCATTTAAATGGAACAGATTTTTATGAATATCTGTATCCGTGGATAGTTTTACCATCCCTACTTGTATCAAATTCAAAACCCTATTGTGAGGGATAGTTTTAAGAACAAAGGCCAAAGCATGGACTTGAAGCAATTTCTTGCAAAACTGAAATACTGTTTTGTTTGTTTTTTCTTTTTTCGAAATCATAAACTATTACTATTTGTTTTATTTTTATGAATCACTTATCTACTTTTTAATTTGATTAGTGAAATGACTAAAATACCCTCAAACCGTTAAGAATTAACAGAATCTCACTAACTGGCATGAGAGGTAAACGTCAGTTCTTACAAAAATTGTTTGTCTGTTTATTTATTTTAACGAAAGCATATTTACCCGTTTTAAAAATATAGGGTTAAGTTAGAAGGAAAACTGCTTACTGCTTACTGCTTTTGGTCCCATCGGAGAAGCATGAGCTATCAGCATCCCCCACCACACCACATGCTTCTTTTTGTTATCGACTTTTCATGCTCCCTATGCATATACAATGCACAAACACATTTTATCACACAACTTTACGCAAAGACAAACCCATTTAATGTCCCTCCTGCTTCTTCTTTTATTTTATTTTCTTTTCTTTTCTTTTCTTTTTTAACTCTTTCTCTACCCTCCTAATTCCTATTTACAAAGCAACACTCACTCAATGTGTATATATATAGATTTTTTATTATCAGTTCATACTGAAAATAAATATATCATGACGTAGAATGTGGACCACTAAATTTACATGTTTTAAATCAAAGTGTATGCACTTGTCAAAACTTCTCTATAATCTATGGTCCACATTCTTCGTCGTAATATATTTATTGTTAGGACGAATTGACAATAGAAAGACTGTATATATATTTATGGTTAATTGACGCTGATGCCCCCTAAATTCTTCAAAAATTTACACTATGCCCACTATACTTTTTTTTTTTGGCACTAAACCCTCTGAACTCTCATAAATTGGCAGAAGCTGACTGTAGATACCCCCTCACAGTAGAGATGGCAATGAGGCGGGTTTGGGGTGGGGTGGCCCTTCCCGTACCCCGCCCCATTTATTTTTTGAAACTCCATCCCCACATAAAACCCCATAATATGTGGAGCGGGGCGATGAGGGGCGAGGTATGCTTTACCCATCCCCACCCATTTACCCCATTTGCCCCATTTAACCCATTTATCAAAAAAAAAATTAACAAAAAAAAAAACTCATTTATCAAAATTATTTATTAAAACAATAAATATATAACCTAATGAATATGATATAATATATGAAGTGATTTCAAAAAAAAAATATTGAAAATCAACTCATAAACATAAATCTCACAACTAAACAAATAAATTCAACAATTTTTAAACATAACATTAAAAGAAAAAGAAAAAAACTATATAATAAAAAAAAAACATTATATTTTAAGCGGGGCGGGGTAGGCGGGGACTATAAAACCTATCCCCGCCCCATACCTATTGCGGGTTTTACTATTTATCCTCATCCCCGCCCTATCTCCACCAAATTGAAACCCATCCCCACCCCATAAGTGCGGGTCCCCCGTGTATTATTTTGCCATCTCTACCTCACATGGAGAAATAAACCCAAGTGTTTACCAATAAACAAGAGTTTGGGGGGTTAGTGTCGGAAAAAAAAAAAATACAGGTGACATAGTACAAATTTTTGAAGAGTTTAAGGAACATCAGTGCCAATTAGCCACTCTCTCTCTCTCTCTCTCTCTCTCTCTATATATATATATACACACACACTCCAACAAGACATAAAATATTTTCAAAAAACAACACCACCCCCAATTATGCTTTTGAGTAAAATATAGACAAATCTGATTGATTGGAAGTTCAATATTTCACCTTTTGCAAAAGAGGTTTCTAGCAAATTTCAAAAGATTCAACAATAAAGACATGAATATTTGATATAATGAGCTGTCCCAACACACATTTGAATCCAGAAAATAAAAAAAATAAAAAAGGTTGATAAGATATATCATAGCCAGATTGGAAGGTGAAAGCAATTCTGTTCTCAAAAAAGTTATAAGTCCAAATAAAGAAAACCAACAAAACCCCACCACTGTTAGATGGTTGAGACAACACAATAATGTGGTTTTTTTTTTTTTTTTCTTTTCTTATCTGATGACTGATCAACCGGTTTGATCTTTTCCGGGTGGGTTAGAAATTTACTCGATAACCAGTCTTCGATTACAACATTAGTCATGTACACGAAAGAGTACTACTACTAGTCTACTACTACTGTACTCTACGATAAGGGAAACATACAGATCAATCAATCAATGGCGGTGGTAAATAAACTTGAAGGCAGCAACTGAATGCAAAATGCCATGATCTATAATCTAATACTCGTTCGATCCTAATGCAGAGAATCAACAATTTCCAATTTCCAAAAATCTGCAGGACTGAAGAGTTTAAATAAATTACTTACATTTTTCCATCAAAAACTATGCAGTTGGGTCAGCATGGGAACAAGTTCATCACAGGAAGGTCTGTCCGCAGGCAAATCTGATAGGCAGACAACAGCGATTCTCACTGCCATTAACATCTCATCTTCCTCCACTTCTTCTCCCAGAATACTTTTATCTAGTCCTTCTCGTGCTTCCCCTGCTTGCTGCAAATGACGAAGCCACCGTCCCAAACTGCCCCCATTGGCTGCTTCCCCAAAGAATGGATCCATTGGATCCCTACCGGTTAACAGAACAGCCAGTATCATCCCAAAGCTAAACACATCGCTTCTATCAGTATAGCTGTCCAAAATTGCAAGAATTCCTCTTCAATATATAACAGCAGATAGTGTTGGATATCTTCAATCAACAAAAATGTAACTTTTTTCACCCGAAACCAACACAAAACAGTAAGGATAAAATTAAAATAACGCTTAAGACCAGTCTGAACGGATTAATGTTCATCAAAGGAAATAGATATCATTTCAATGCAAATCTTGTTTCCGATTTAGACCACTACAATCCAACACCACCATTCCTAGAAACAAAGTTCGCAGAAACACCTAGAGCGAGACATTATCTAAAACAACATGATACAAGTAGAACAATTCATTGTAATTACCAGAACTCTAAGTTGCTAGATTCCAGTTACAATAATTACATCTAAATTTAATCAACGCGATAAAAATAAAGGAAAACCAAGATGAAAAAAAATACCATTAATTTGAGATTGAGATGCAAAAAAGTTCACTGAGTTCCTGAAGCTAAGCATAAATGTCAAAAGAGAGCTACTTCTTGTATAGCAATTAGCAATTAGCAATTAGCAATTAGCAATTAGCAAACATAATTCCCACTAAAAACTCTCAATAGCTTCCACAATGCATATTACCATCAAAAGATTTAAAAACAACTTTAGATTGAAATTGAAAATAATATATTTCAGTACCTGTGATTCTGAAAACATTCTGGAGCACTATAAGCAGATGTTGCTGCTCTATCAGAATCATGCATGAGCTTAGCCAACCCACAATCAGACAATCTAGGTTCAAATTCTCCATCCAACATGACATTGGAAAGCTTCAAATTACAGTGCAGAATCTGAGGATTGCAATTGAAATGAAGATATTGAAGGCCTTTAATAACCCCAACAGCAATTCTAAGCCTAACTTCCCAACCAAGCTGCAACTGATTCTCTCTAACTCTTTTCATTGTATCCTCAAGACTCCCAGTTTGAACATAATCATAAACCAGATAAAACCTGTTGGATTCTCTAACATAAGCCCTCAAACTCATCAAGTTCCTGTGTCTTAAACCCGCAAGAACTTCAAGTTCATGTTGTATCTTTCTCTTCACTGACTTGCTTTTGTTGTTGTTCTTGTTATGTCTCTCTGGTGAACCACTACTCACAAAGGGTTCAAGTCTTCTCACAGCAATTGTAAGCCCATTATCAAGAACTGTTCTGTAGTATTTCCCATCCGGGCTCGAACCAAGCAACTGATTCTCATTAGCTAGAGCTAATTGCAGGGTCTTTGGATCGATTTTCGGCGAAAATGTAACGGGGCCTTTGAGAATTGGTGTTTTGTTCATGTACCCAACAAAGAAACGAATCAAACAAGCAACAAGAATGGCTGAAACCAACCCAGTTAACACTCCTAACACAACACTTAAAATGATTCTTCTGATTCCAATCTTGAATTCTGATTGTCTAGAAGGAGATGGAGATTTGATTCTCTCTTGGCAATCCACAGTTGTGCAATGAAAACAAAGAACCAACAACAACAACAACAAAACCACAGCAGAGTTTTTCCTGCCTTTTTGGAGAATGCAATTTTTTTCTCTTGTATTTTCCATAGAACCAAACAGAAAAGACAGGGACTTCAAAATCTAAAATAACTTGTATACAAATGGAAAAAGAAGAAAAAAAAAAGCTAACAGTACAGAACCCATCTCTCCGAAAACTCCATTTGTTTTTCTCTTTCAGCTCTGAAGCACCAAACAGAAAAAGCTGATAGTACACAGCCCATCTCTAAAAAAACTCAAATTTTGCTCAGCTTCTCACAGCAGCTCCACAAAGATCTGATTTTTTGACCTCAAAACTGCACAAAAACACCAAAAAAGCTCCAATTTTTTTCCATTTTCAACTCCAAACACAGAAGAACCAAAACCCCATTAGAGACTTGCAAGCTTTGAGCTTCTTCTTCATGTGGATAAAAAAATTAAAAAATATTCTACTAAAAAATCTTCAAAAACAAGACGCTTAAGAATCAAATTTCGTCACAAAATTCTTATCTTTGACCTGAAAAACCATCCCATTCCCTCTTCAAAAAACGAATCTGTTGATTCTGCCAAAAAAAAAAAAATCTCTCACACGCACACTCTCTCACACACACCAACAAAAAAAAGAAAGCTTGCAGATTTAAAGTCAGAACCCAAAACTAGAGATGCACGTTTGGGGAATGGGGATGGATATAGGTCCCCCCATCCCCATCCCCACTACCTAGACCCTTCCCCCATCCCTCCCCATTTCCCCATTTGGGGAAAATGGGGATGGGGAATTTTGGGGGGGCCTATATCCATCCCCATCCCCAATTCCCCATTTTCCCCGTTTCCCCGTTCCCTTGTTTACCCCGTTCCCCTGTTCCCATGTTTCCCCCGTTCCCCAATTTCCCCATTTGAATAAAAATTACAAATTAAACTGAAAAATCAAACATTTCATTGCAAATATAAAATAAAATTCATTAGTGCATTACAAATACAAAATAAAGTGTTTTAAAATTCACAAGTTTATTACAATAATAACTAATTGTTGAGAAAATGAGAGCAACTTTAGGTTTTAGGTTTTAGGTCTTGAAGTTAAAATGAGTAAAATTGTATATATACTTAGGGTTAGGGAGTTAGGTTTTCAAAGAATAAAAAAAATATAAAATATATATATTATAATTATATTTATATTATTATATATAATTGGGGGAAATGGGAAAATGGGGATGGGGGACCTCCCCCCATCCCCATTCCCATTTCAACATAATTGTGGGGAAAATGGGGAAATGGGGATGGGGAGGGGTCCCCCCATCCCCATCCCCATTTCAATTTGGGGATGATTTTCATCCCCATCCCCCCCCATTTTCCCATTTTCCCCCAAAAAAAAATCCCCAAATGGGGATGGGGACGGGGAAAATTGGGGCCCTGGGGGAAAATGTGCATCTCTACCCAAAACCCACAAAAACCCAGTCCTTTTCTTTACTAAATAATTACTTTCAACACTCTTTTTTCTACTATCTCAGTACATAAGAAAAAAAAAAACACAAAAAAAAAAAAAAAAAGAAACTGTTTTCAAAAAACAGAAAACAATGGAAACACATAGTAGAAGTAGTATTATTATTACTCTTCTCCAAATAATCCAAAGCAGGACAAATCCTCCATGACAAAACTGGATTCCCGCCTTTTGTGACAGAGAGATGGGGTCCACTTCCACGTAGACTGGAAGAAGCAAAAAGCTCGCGTCGCTGTCACGAGGCCGAAAGCGAAACATCGTACTCTGTGTGTGTGTGTGAGAGTGAGAGTGAGAGATAGAGGTATAGATAGGGAGGGAAGAGACAGATCTTGACCGATGATTTTGAGATGGTGAGAAATCTGGACCGTTGATTTTGAAACAAAGAAACAGAAAAAACACAGCACAACACGGGAATTTGTGCTTTTTTTTTGTTTTGAAGCGATTATTATTAGAAAATTTGAGTTGTGTCTTATCGTGGGATTAGTAAAGTTTCTAGCTTTTTTTTTTTTTTTTTTTTTTGTTGTTGTGAAGAAGAATCATTTTTCTTTTTGCTTTTTGATTGATTTTATAATTGAAAATTAAACTTTTTTTTTATTCTAAAATTTTACAACAATCGTGTCGATTCTACAATGACTTGTTTAGATTACACAAGATAAACGTTCTTGCCAATTATGTCTTTTTTTTTTCTTTTTCTTTTTTTTATAACTGAATTACTTATGTCTAATATTATATTGTATTTGTAATTTAATATTATTTAGTTTATAAAAAAAATAAAAATAAATAATAAAATAACTAAGCTTTATAATAGAAGTTTTTGTTTTAATTTCTAAATTTCTCTTAAAGCTTATGATTCTCAAATTAAATTTTAATTTTAAACAATCAATATTCTAAAAATAAATAAAAAAAACATATTTTAAGATAGTTTGTAAGTAAGAGATATTTTTGTGATTATTTATTATAATTACAACGTGGTGTGTGATCCGTAGTAATTCTTTTTTTCTTTTTTTTTTTAAGTTATAGTTTTTTTTTTTTTTTCTCTAATTGATAGGAATTATTTATTATGGTTAATGTAAACTATAATATTTAAATTATATTAAAATAATAACTGGAAAATGAATATTATCATTTAGTTGGATAAAAAAATATATTTGAATAATAATAATAATTTCCTATGAAACAAAGAATAATAATATTTCTCATCTTACAGTAAATAATAATATACTATTTTTTATTTAAAAGAAAAAACCTTTGATTTAAATTTACACTCGGGTAACGATTTCTCATAATTTCACAAACATCTCTACCCTTAGTATATTTATATAAACTCTAATGGTTTATCACCCTTTTAATGCGAATTGACTAAAATAATCCTAGTTTAATGTTCATGCAATTTATACTGGTTTTAATGCTTGAAAAATTCTTAAATTTTATATATAGGTAGATTTCGATGAACTTATTATCCATGTAAAAAAAACTCAGTTCATAATTCATTTAAATCGATATGATTTCATGATAGTCTTTATCGAAATTAAAATATTCCCTTAAAAATTAGTATTTTAATATTTTAAATAGATTATTAAATAAGACAAAAAATATAACAAAATCATCATCCTCTTCTATACCATATCATCCTCTTCTCCGTATCATCATTCAATTTGGAAACACACTCAATAAAGCCAAATTTTTTCTTTCAAAATCAATTCCCCACCAAAAAAAAAAAAAAAAAAGAAGGAATAAAAGCATCCAAACACAATATAATGATGCAAAATGCAATTACAACTCTTCTTCATCAATCTAAACAAAATATTCAGTCAAATTCCAAAGAGAAAAGAACCAATCAAATCCCCATCCAAAAAAAAAAAGAAGGAAAAATTGTAGTTTTTTTTTTTTTTTTTTTTTTTTTTGTGTAGAACCGATTCCATATCTCTTAAAGTTATATATTTACTTAGACAAAAGTTATGGGCCACGATCCAATATTTTACGATGTCCTTTCTAACACTTTATTTTCTTATAAATAAAATGTAATTTTTCGTAATATGAAAAAAAAAAAAAAAAAAAAAAAAAAAAAAAAAAAAAAAAAACGATTCCAAACCATCGGAACCGTAGGAATATATATATATATTTATGAATGAAGTTGTTTTTAGATTTTTAAGATTCAATTTTTTTATATAATAATTTTATTTTTTAATAATTAATTTTCAATAATAAAGACTGTTTGATGGAGAGGCACCATCCATTCCTTTTTTATATAAGAATTAATTAACTATTATATAATTAATTAATAATGATTTATGGTATTAATATGGAACAGTCTTTCTATTGTCAGTTCGTCCTAACAATAAATATATCAGGACGAATAATGTGGATCATTGATTATGGAGAAGTTTTGACAAATACATACACTTTGAGTCAAAGTATGTAAATCTAGTGATCAACATTCTTCGTCATGATATATTTATTATCAGGACGAACTGACAATAGAAAATATGTAATATATAAATGATTTTTTTCTCATCAAGTGCTAACAGCATAGGTTGTTCATGACTTCGTGCAATTATGATACAATTACATCAAATGTCAAAAGTGCTTGTGTAATTTTTATTTTACTTTTAACTTTATTTATTTATTATTTTTATCTTTTTAAAAAAGTATTAAAATCATTTTCATTGTTTTTTAATGATCCATAATATTTTGTTGATGAAAAACTATCGACAAGGGGGTTTTATCTTAATTTTAAACTAAATGATTATATTTGGAGATCGATCAAACGTTAGGGGTATGTTTAAACATTTCCATTATCTTTATATTATTTAATAAATGACAAAGATAAGAAATTGAGATGTTTTTTATTGGGAGGTGTGAGAGGGTGACACGTGCGGCACGCGTGGGCTTTTTATGTTATGTACTTAAGTGATTGAGGGGCACACGAAGTTCCAAATTGAGTAAAAAATTTTATTTTATTTTTTTGATACAATTTTTTTTTACTATTAATACTTTTTGGGTTACTTTGAAGCTTTTACCATCATGAACGTGGGACCCTATGGAAAACCAATATATATATTTTAAAATAATTTTCTTTTGATTTTAATCCAATCTCAAGTGTATCTCAATTCTCAAGTGGCTGTGAACAACTTGTCCAACGACAAAGGTTTGACTCTCACATTTACGAACTCTGGACTCTGGACTATGGATTTATTTGCAGGGATGTCAAAAATCCCCATGGTATGGGGGCCTATGGGGACCCACCCCATTTAGGACGGGTTTGATATATATTAATTGGGATATGTGGTGGGGATATGATTAGATTTTAAAACATAATTAATTTTGGGGCAGGGAATGGTATTTTGATTTCCGCCCCATTTTACCCTATTTTAATTTTGACATGGCACCCATACAGCCGTTATTCTTAATTGTAGTCAACAATTACTTCACCATTTAAAATATCATACTCTTTCAACCAATGCATGACTAATGTTATATATATTTCAACAAATGCATGATGTACCTTTGGTAATTTAATTTGTGATAGACTTATTATTGAAAAAGAATGGTATAATATTCATACGTTTGGTAATTTAGTTTGTGATAGACATATTATTGAAAAAGAATGGTATAATATTCATACGTTTGGTAATTTAGTTTGTGATAGACTTACTATGAATTAGAGTTTTTTTTTTTTTTTTTTTTTTAACTTATTTTTTTCTTCATTCATTTAATATTTTTTAAAGACCGATTGACACTTTTGATTGTGGCTTACTATATAAGGTATATAATTATTAATATTTTCTTAATCAAATGGGGCGGGTACCGAGAGCCCTCTCCCTAAATGTGGATTCCTTGTCCCCTTCCCTTTCCTCGTCCTCGCCCTAAGTGGGGAATAGGGCAGGGACGAGAATCCTAGTTATATTTGGGTTTGGGGAATGGGGATGGTATCCACACCCCATGCCCGCCCCATTGACATCCGTATCCATTTGATGTCAATCTAACAAAAATCTTTTTAGGGATGGCAATGAGGCGGGTTTAGGGCAGGGTGGTTTCCTTCGCACCCCGCTCCATTTATTTTTTGAAAATCCATCCCCTCATAAAACTTCACCATAGATAGAGCAGTTTGGGTGGGGGGCGCGGGGCGCTGACAGGGTAGAACGGGAAATGCCTTCCCCATCCCCACCCATTTACCTCATTTATCAATTTTTTTATATTAAAATAATAAATATTTAACCCATGAATATGTTATAATATATAAAGTATTCCAAGAAACTATTAAAAGTCATCTCATAAAGACAAATATCACAAGTAAATTCAATTATTTTTAAATATAAAAATAAAGTGCAAAGTCAAAATGTTCGAAATTTGTAACGTTAATTATCTAATAATTGCATTTATTTCTCTAGTTTTCTTTAGATATATTTCTTTTCTTTAAAACTACGTTATTTAACTAAGTTTTATTTAAGCAGGGCAAGGTAGGGAATATAAAACTCATCCCCACCACATACCCATTGCGAGTTTTACTATCTATCCTTATCCTTATCCTCGTCTCATCCTTACCAAATTGAAATTCATCCCCACCACAAAAGTGTGGGTCCCCGTCCCCACGGGTAATTTTGTCATCCCAAAATCCCTTGCTGCCTAATATAGATATTATTATTCGTTTAATTTTATCGCGTGTCAATCAAGTCCAATCCCATTCCAATAAAGCATTGATCCAGTCCGATCCCATTGTAATAAAGCATCGACAAAACACATGGTTAATGATAAAGACACTAATAATATCTCAGGTTCTCCCTTCAAAAAATAAAAAAATAAAAAATCTCAGGTTCTATATATATATATATACACACAGTTAAAAATTCATAATATGTTGGAATTTATTTATTTAATTAATTACTGCTTCCCAAAATTTGTTCTTTTAACTGTCAAACTGGTCCTTCAGCTTCAGCGAGAAAAGGTAGTCTTAGCCCTTGGGCCTCAAAAAAGGTTATAAATATATTACACAATCCTAGTAATTTTTCTCTTGATCATTTTTCAATGGTGATTTAAATTTTATTCAAAACCATTATTTAGATACTATCCAAACGAGCATACAAAATTGATATTTTGTACCTTTTCTTTTGAGGGGGTGTATCACTATCAAAGGAATTAGAGGCACAAAAACAAAGTTTTTTTTCACTAAAGAAACCAAATGTACAACAACATTACACAATAATGCCCTAAACTAAATCCTCACATCTCCACCAGAAGAAAAAAATAAAATAAAAAAGAATCAAACTCAACTCATTCCACAAAACAACATCATAATTATATAGCCCCCTCAGCCGAAAGCTTCCGAGCGGTCTCGGCTCATTTTCGATGGGAGCATTTTTAGATTACAATGGGGCAGAGGCAGGCAAGCCAACCTTACCACTCTGCATTCTCCTCTAATAACCTCTATAAATATTTTGTCACGTCTCTTCCATCAAGAAAACTAGCTCTCAAATTCATGAAATGTAAAACTATACAGAAAGGCAAAAGTAATATTATCATCATCGAGCTTCAATGCACTTGATCTTTAAAAAAACTTCATTCCTCTTGTTTCGGGGAATTTTATCCGTTTGAATCGGATAATATAGGAAGAACATCACTGTCGACAAAGTTTGATTCTAGAGCCAGTTCAAGAGAAGATTTACCTTCTCCGTTTACAGCCCGTGGATCAGCTCCCCTGCAGAAGTAAATTGCAGTGATCATTTTTGGAAATCAATATATCAATATACAACAATGAACAAGAAATGGTGAGAACATAATCCTGCTAAGGAAATAAAATGATTAAGAGCAAGGATTTCCAGTTACCTTGAAAGAAGCAGTTTAGCAAAAGTAGCTCTGCCTCTGAGAATACAACGGTGAAGTGGTGTCTGGCCTCTTAAATCCGTTGCATTTATATTTGCACCGTACTGCAAGAGGAGTTCTAGCATGCCAATGTCCCCAGTTTCACAAGCCAGATGGAGAAGGGAGCAACCCTCCAGATCGTCCATGGTCTGGCCTTCACTTGTACCCGCCAAGTTCAAAGAGCTTGACGAAGATCTGTCCGACGAATTCCCTGTTAAGCATCTGGAGCTCTGGTCAAGGCTTGTCTGTTCATTCAGTAGCATCGCTTTGGCAAGGGTTAATGAAGAGTTACATGCCACTTGCTCATGCACGGCATTCACATCTGTTTCAGAATTAACAATTTGGCGATATAAGGCTTTTTTGTCATTTGCACGAACAGCTTCCCATATCTGTTGTGCCGCAGAATAGGGATAATGATTGTCCTTTGGCTTGCGAACAAAAAGTTTTTCAGCATACTGCAATCAAAAGAAAACATGAAAATTTCAGCAGGTCGCAGCAGCACAGAGCATAAAACTTCAGCAATCCTAGATACATCTTTGGAGCTATTGATCAGACTATGAGAACAACAAAATATTTACAGGTTTCAAGTTTCCATTATTCTGCCGTCGGACATTTCCTCATACTTTGTATAACAGTTTTTATTACTTAAAATCTTCCATTGCTGTAGTTAATATTTTACAGGCACGCCGAACTAACATAATGCAAAAATATGCCTGCTATAATATGATTTTCAGTAACAATCTGGCATCACAAATTCAGCTTTACACATTTTCCGATTGTCCACCATATGCAATTAAGAATCAAAACAATTAAAACTTAAAGACCGGAGTAAAAGTTAAATCCAATTACACCTTTGCATGAATGAACTTCTCCTTTACTGATATAGAATCGGAATGACTAGGTTTGCCTGTAAGAGGCAACTGCGGTTTATCAGACCTGTATGAGCTTCACCAGCATAATAATAAATGTCAGTGACCAGTTAGAAGATTGACTTTATATAGCTGTAGATTGAAATAATCTTAATCCAAGCATTTACAAGAATTCATTACCTGTTCGGGGTAAGGTCGACATGGAAGGCACTTCTTGAATGCAATAATTCCTCCCAGACTGAGTTTGCAAAGGTATTGCCCAGAGACTGAAATAAACTTATGACAGAAGGTTCCCACACTTTCACATCAAGCGTAAGTGATCTTACCTACAAGTCAAAACCAGAGCAAAGATTTTAGAATTATAAAGCAGTAGTATCTTCACCAAATATAAGTTTCTACCAAACTATAGAAAGAAATATATCAAGCAAGACCTACAACCTTCAATAAATATCAGCAAACAATTTTCAAATGTACAAAAGTACAGCCTCCCTTAAAGAAAACAACTCTCACCAAGCAAAAGCCTGAATACACCATTATTGCCAAATTACTTGTACTCAATTAATATTAGTAAGAGCCTAAAAAATATATATATATATATATTGTGTTACGTCATCGACACTGTTGAGCCTTCATATATTTATCTTTTTATGGTCATTTACACTGTTGAGCTTCCATATACTTCTAAACAAAGCAAACTAAAAGCACTGTCAATAACAACATGCTATGTTTTTTCTATTTTTTTTTCTTAAAAATGGAAAAAAAAAAAAAAAAAAAAAAAAACAAGTATTCATTGAAAAGATGTTAAAAAAACAGCAATCAAACTTAAAGAATTTACCTTTGATATGTGTACACCAAGATTTCGGTGAACACCAGAGCATTCAATACAAACAAGAACACCAAGATTCAGAGATGCCCAATCAGGTTCAGGGGAACCACAATCAGCACATTTATCATTTCCACATACTCTTCTCAACACATAAATTGGCTTCTCATTTTTTACATTGGATCGCTGCTGTTGTGAATTTCTCAAATGACGATCATGATGTGCAGTTGCATGGCTTCTCTCAGATGTATATTCTTCGCTGCCGGTGTGATCAAAGTCAGAACTTTCCAATGAACTACTCTCACTGGCAGACCGGTGATGGCCACTTCCCATGGGACTACCAGACAGACACTGAAATATAATGAAGTACAATCATCAAAATGACATAAAAAAAAAAATGGCCGGCAATCATGATAAACTTTTTAATAAATACCCTCTCAGGAGCCTGAGAACTAAGTAATGAAGCAATAACCCCTGTTATCTTTTCAATCCAATCCATCTGATCCATTGCACTCTCTGCCTGCACTGACAAGCACAATTAAACATTATTGAGGACCTACCATCAAACAATAAAGTCAATCATACACTATACCACCAGTTTTGGCAGAACCATGAAGGAACAAATTGATTTTGGAAATTATATTAATCCTGGTGTATTACACAAACTCACACGTTCAAGCTACACCCCAATTCATACCTGCAAAGTATAGTTCTTAGTCGGTGAAATAATTCTGAAACAAAACCTCAGATCTGATTGGTCGGCATCAACTTTGATTGTTGAGGTAAGCAGGTTCACCGTGTGATGAGCAACAGCTTTTTCATCGTGTACTCCACCGTGATAATGAGTAGAAAGCCACCGACTCAGCAACCCAGATCCAAGCTCAGAACTATTCCTCTGACCAGAAAGTTGACTGCCAGATCCCTAAAAGGCAGAAAAAAAGGGAGGCACATGATTAAGTTCAAACCATCTAGCTCCTAACAAATTTTACTAAATTAAATTACTTACAGATGGTTTGCTGCATTGCTTGCGATAGTAGTACAGCATCCCTCGGCTGTCAAGAACAAAAAATCTTCTTTTCCAGTCTCCCCTCAAGTTTGAGGAACGTTTTGAGAGATAACCTTGCCGGATAGTTTGAACCTGAAATATTGCTTGTAATTTTAGATGCAGAATGCATTAGGAAGACAAAGAAATATCCAAAAAATAAAAAATATCAACAAAGCTCATTGATAACTTAAAAGCTTCTTCAAAACCTTTCCCTTTGCCGCAGATTGCATAACCGCCTCTATCATTTTATGTGAACTTCTACCAATGGCTTGTATACCATCTCCATTTGGTGATCCATTAGAACCATTCAAAGACCACTTACTCTCTCGGTCAATCTGCCTTTTGTACTCTTGCATCCTTTCATTAAGAGCGGCTTGCTCATAATTGGACCTTTCTCTTGATTGTTGTGCATAAGTCAACACCTGCAAAAAAAAGGCGGACATGATATATCAAAAATTCCCACAACACAAAAATAGTAGTAATTTCCTCCACTCCTCAAGTCAAATAAGTAAAGCCTTCTCCCCAATATTTTGAGTTGACCACAAACTGTCTCGCCGAGGAAGAATATAATAGCATACCTGATTAATGTATGGTTCCATCTGATGCAATAACTCATATCCCTGCATGGCATGTGAAAAGATTCTGAGTAAGAATACCTAAGATAAAGCATGAAAAGAAAAAAGAGAAGTCCATGACGTAGTTATTTACTTGTTTGAAGTAACGAAGATGTGCATCCATTGTCCCACTGACTGCTTCCAAAAATTCAAACCTCTTTTTTGCTTCAACATTTGAAAGGGCAGTTATCTAGGTGATAAATCATCAACATTATAAAAACCTCAACAAGAAATTACAAAAACAACCACATCATAAATCCAATGGTTAACATTAACTGCAAGCAAAAATACTTACTAGACTAAAGCGTGCTTGCTCAAATGTAGACCTTGCATTATGAAGCTCCTAAAAATCCAGAAAAAATTATAAGTTAAAAAACGGAAGATTTCCAGCACTATGACAAGTATATATATAAGAATGAGGAAGAAGATAGTCTAAGAATTCATAATGCGTTATACCTCCTCCAAAATAGTAGCTACATCAGTCTTTGTGCCTTTTCTAAGAGACAAAAACTTCTCACGAGCCTGTGGCATGATAAAATATAAGTCTGGAATTACTTTCAAAATGATTTAAAAAATTAATTTGAATCACATTAAACCAACATTTTATTCTATGAACACTATTAATTATCAACATTAATCACAGAAGAGCTAAAGACATCAAAAACCTTGGTAAATTTATTAACAAAATAAGTGCAAAGACTTTACCGCAGGATCAACAAGCTTCTTAGTTCATTCATCAATTTTTAACTTTTTAAAATATAAGGCAAATTATTTAGAATTTAAAATGCGCCAACAATAGGATCGAAAATAACATATACAACTCAAATTGAGTTATAACAAAAAAGACTTTTCACAAAAATGTGGACACAGGTTTCTCATATATTCTCTTGGAGGACTGCCAGTTCATCTTTTTGTAGCAAGATTTAATATCGACAGACTTATCTGTTTCTTAAATCTTAAAAAAAAAAATGTTCACCAAGTTTCCAATTTGTATTAATAGACTTTTTCTTCTAGTGTGACATTAACTAAACAAGTCATCCATCGTAGAAACCCCACTCTTAATTCTCGAAAGAAAGGAAGAAAGAAGAACCTCCTTTCTCATACATATAAATGTGATCTTGGCTCTGGTATGTAGAGTTCCAAATTCCAATCAGCCTAGAAGAGCTAAATAACTTAATTTTTTGTTCTTTTTAACTTTGATAGGAAATTCTAATCAGCCTAGAGGAACTAAATAACTTACTTTTTTGTTCTTTTTAACTTTGATAGGAAACAAAGAACGTAGTAACTTAGTAAATCTAAACCAAAGAATAATTTGTCATCCAAGAGAGCACAAAATTAATGAAAGAATACTCCTTTAAATAACTTCATTCCAGCAGATTAATAAAAATGAGAAGTTTGCTTTTAAATGCCTTCAATGACATCAACAACAGTAACAAAATACTTCACAAACAAACATGAGAGATGCACCTGGTCATAAAGCAGACTGGCCTTGTCAAAACGCCTCCTTGCTTCCTGTACTGAGACAAGATCTTTTAGAACACAAATTAAAAATTGTTTTAAATCAAAAAATTGTATGAACTCAACAAGCTTGTACTCTAGTTCCTACACAATCTTATACCCTATTCAAAAAATATACAAAAATAAATAAATATAAATAAATGTAGCGGAGAACAGCACTTTACTGTACCTTGACCTCAAGCAAATCAATATTGACAAATTGTAGTAATCTGTCATTTAGCATGTGCTCAACCTGAGAAAAATAAATGAATTCGGTCAAAGAAGAGAACTTCATATTGATATATAATAACAAAATTTAGAGCATCCATTGTTAGAAATACATGAAAAAACAAATTACCTGGGATCGAAGAACTTCCTTGTATGTCCCAATTTCTCTCAGTGCAATAGTAAATTTGGTCATAACAGGGCCTAGACAAGGAAAGAAATATTCACTCAATAATACCACTAGACATCCTATCCTTCATTCGGGATCCAATAAACATCATGAAATTTCAATTAAGTAATAAGGATTATATCTTCATACAACGTTACAGAAATACAAGGAAGTAATTAGGACATAATGGGATAGCCCATGAGAATTATGAAGGAGAATATTTATTAAGTGAACATAGCTTGAGGCGTACCTCCAAAAGCAACACTAATAGGATCATTATGCCCTCCACCAAAAGTTTCTAGGGCACTTGCAAAAGCAATGTCCCCATCATATCCTTCCCCAAGTCCTTCACTACAAAGAAGAAATATAAATGCAAATGAAATTTGTCAAAAATTCAAGAATGACAAAAAAGCAATGATCAGTACCTGGAAAGAACAACAAAATCACCTTAAAGCAAACCCAAAAAAAAAAAGCAAGAACACGAAGGAAAAAAAAAGAGAGAGAGAGAGAGGGAGAAGCAACCGCTGTAAGTATCATGTAGAATTTATGCGCTGGTTGTTTTTATCTAGTAGACTATTTGAGGATTTCTAAGCATCCTACTATGAATCACAAAAAGGAGAACCTACCATTTTCTTTACTTTCTCTAGTATTTAGCCATAATAAAAACTACAAGTAAGAATCATAAACACTTCTGTCTACTGAAGAACCAAATATCTATCAGCTCAAGCTTTTTAACTGTAACCAATAAAAATAAAAGTAGGATCAATAATTCACATTCTTAGCATAGTAGTTACACTGCAAAAATCTAGGTGAGGCAATTCATAGTCCCTTTTCTAAACAAATAAACAAATAAATAAATTGTGAATTGATTCTAAAGGGAAAAATGAGAAATGCATTTGGGATAAGACTGATAGTAAACATACGTGTATTTTCGACATCCTTTATAAAACTTTAGACTTCTCTCCCTTAATGTTTCAGCACTCTCCTCCAAGCCTTGTATCTGTTTCACCAATAAAATAGCCAATAACATATCAGCACAAAAAAAATACAAGCAATCAGTTTATCATAGGCACAAGACAGGTTCTGTTCTGCAGAAAGTGTTGATTAATCATTCTATAAACCCATAATTTCCCACGATAATGCACAACAGTCAAAAATAGGATGAAAATACTTGAGAAACATGGTTAACACTTGACAGATAAACTTAATCACCAAATTCGATAACTAAAAGAATCGTCCAATATTGACGTCTACAAAACCCTTTATGCCCTCTGCTTCAAGAAGCAATAATTCACAAAGAAAAGACATACACAAAAGCCAAACATTTCTCCTCTCTCTCAATCTCATCAAAACACCACATGATTATTCCTACCCAATTTATCACATTTGAATATTTGATCAAACATCTTCCTATTTATAAACAAAACTTATATATATATATATAGACACACACCCCATAACTTTAAATAATTCAAATTTTTCAACAGTCAAGCTCATAAATCCACTACAAGTCACTGATAGTCAAATCTGTTCAACAAATAAACCAAAACCAGCTCGCCTAAAAATTAGAAACTAGCTCTAAGTTCAAACTAGCTCTAAAGCTTCCAAAATTTATCATTTCTTCGACAAAATTCTCTCATCAACCGAACAGAGATCAAAAATCCACAAAACCACAAAATCCGAAGACGAAATTCAGGTGAGCAAGTAAATTGCAAAGGAGACTGAGGAGTGTTAATACAACGACACCAACAACAAAACAAGCAAACAAAAATTTCACTACACACAGTTATAGTTACAAATCAACTGAATTTCAAAGTAGTGGTAGAAAACCAAGACGAAGACAAAGCCCAGAGAGAGAACCTGCTTGCGAAACATTGGAGAATCGTCGAGCTTAGTGAAATGCATTCTTGCAAACTTGCTCGATTTTTCCAGCTCCTCCTCTTCTTCGCAGCAAATCTCACTTCACCATCACATCAACACTCTTCGATCTATTCTCCGATCTCGACCGCCATTGATTTGCCGGAAAACCGAAAAACCAGCTCGATAATTTATCTTAATTTAAATTTGAGTTGTTAAATTTTTTTTTTTTTTTTTTTTTTTTTTTTAGGTTTTCGAAGAAAGAAAAACCCTAGAAGAGGCAACAAAACACTGATGAGGATTTATTTATTTTATTTTATTGGATTTCGATTTCAGTGACTGTGTTTTTAAGAAGAGACGGGGTCTTGGAAATTGTGTGTTTTATTTTGTTTCGATGTCGTTTTGTTTGTGTGGAGACCTTAAAACGACACAACGCAGACGGGAGAAGGCTGTGTTTGTGGAGCCGTTTTAAAGTTTTAACTGAGTTTGTTGTGTGAGTTGATGTGAAGATGAAGCAATTGGAGGATGATACGGCGGCGTTTTGGGAGGGAGAGGGTTTTGGTGGGACGAGACGCTGTCGTTTTAAAGGTTGAATTGACAGAGGAGATTTGAGTACTCTGAAGACTCTGACAGTCGTTACCTTTACACGGTCATTAGGAGCGAGAAACTTCACTATAACCACGCGTTCAATGGCACGTGTAATTTACTATACATTTTTTTTACAACAATTATTTATTTATCAATTATAATTACAATATAATTTTCATAAATTAATAATAATTCGAGGATTATATAAAATCTATTAGTTAAGTGATTTGTCAATTAATAGAAAGAAAAAAAAAATCTCTTTTTCAATAAATCCATTTGAATTTTTCCAACAAAAAAAAAAAACATTTTTTTTTAACTTTTTTGGAATCTCGTTAACTTATGAGTTATGGCAACTTGTGTAAATTTTTGATAAATTAGATATTAATCTTTAATTAAAAAAATCTTTTGAATAAATATATCATTGGTGTATAATTTAAGAAAGTATTTTTTATATATCATTAAATTATCAAAAATTGCCATATAAAAATTAGGATTGAGTCAGATATATATTATATATTCTTTTATGAGGGGATCGAGTATAATTAATAGTATTTTTTAATTGGAAATAATGTAATGATTAAAATGATAGATGAATACTTTTTCTATTTAAAAGATTTAATTACAAATTTTGTGATTATAATATAATTTTTTAATTCAAAATCCGTCTAACAATTTATTTATAATAGATTGATGAAAATGAGATGAGGTTAGTTTGGTGGCAATTCTCTTACACCTACTTCATGAGATTATTGGTTTGAGTCCATCTCTTACACCTACTTTATGAGATTGCGGGTTTGAGTCTACCCCTCTTAAATAAAAATAAAATAAAATAATAAAAAATCAAAAATAAAAAAAAAACTCCAAATTTATATAACATTTTAAAAATAATAGATATTTGAAGTTGAAATAACATGAAGATAAACAAAATTAAAGATAGAAGATTTGGTACAAAATATTGGAGGAGGCGCGTGGGCGTGAACATCGAATGTGAGAGATGCTTCTGTAACACACACTCGGCGCTTGTAGACAGTGGGACCCGCAGAGTAAACACTAAATAAACTGTCTTGAAAACAATAAAATAAAATAATTTCCATAATATGACTTCACATTTTGTTTTTATTTACAAAATTAAGAGACAATTACACTCACATCCCAGAACTATAGTCATATTATACATAAATATAAAAAAAATCGATTATAGGACTCGTTTGGTACGCTGTATTATATTGTATTAGATTGTATTGGACTGTATTGAATTGGATTGTATTGTATTGGACTGTATTATTCTTATACAATCATGTGTTTGGTGATATTTTGTATTAGATTGTATTATGCTGTATTAACTAATACAACATTCTATTCTGTATTAGATAATACGATATCCACCGTATTATACCAATTAAAATGTATTAGCTAATACAATACAGTAAACAGTACAAAATAAACCAAACATTATATTGTATTATTCTAATACATTTTAAACTCCTAATACAATACAGTGCGGCGCACCAAACGAGCCCATATATCATTAAGATTTAAGAATAATAAAATAAAATAGTTGATTTTTTCAAAAATAATAAATTAAAAATTTTAAAAAAAAATATATGAAGACATGAAGGGAAGGCTCCTTTCACCAACCTGACAAGTGGCGACCATAGCCTCCTCTCTTTTAACAAGGAGGAAGATGTAAATCTTATTTGTTTTTTACTATAGAGGACCAAAACCACTCATCCGGATCACTACCAATCAAAACACCAAAATAGATCTATACATATAGCAAACATCACCAATCAATCAAACTACCTTCGAAATGGATACTTATGCTTAATCAAGCAACTCCAGCACAATCACATCTAAACCCAATATCTTGCCACCAATGTCAACACATAAAGAATATATCACATCCAAACCCAATATCTTGCAACCAATGTCAACACATAAAGAATACATCACATCCATTGGAGTTTCAAAACCATAAAATTTAAGATAGTAGAAACTATATGATGAGCAATGAAAATAATGGGAGGTTGATCCGAGCCTCTTCTTAAATTTGGAGGTGGCTTGACCCAACCTCCACAACTTGGCTGGAAATAGACGGTGGAGGCCAACAATAACCTTCCATTGTTTTGTAACAATTTATGATAATTTATAATAACTAATTATTTCATTAATATTTTATTTTAAATCTTTACTTTTCTAAGGGTGTTTTAGTTTTTGACTTTTTTTCACATGCCAACACAAGTGAAACTAACAAAGTTTTCGGTATTGGCAAGGGGGTTTTTGAGAGTTGATTAATCGATTCGCTCTATTCATGTGTATATTGTCATAGTTTAGTGTATGTGATAGTATTTTTCCAACAACAAAAAATAAAGGAATTTAATTCTTTTTTATAATGGTGGGACCCACAATACCGATCTTGAATGGGCTCAGATTACGGATTTGTTTGTTTGTTGTCCCAAGATTATCTCAGATTGATCGGCTAACATCAATAATAACAACAACAACAACATTTTTTTTTACAATTAAAAACATTTTTATTTTAGTGGTTTTGTGCCCTTAAATGTCGATCTTATCTTACTTGCAAAAAATTAAATTTTTGTTTTTGTGTAATTACAATTTTACTTTAACTCTTTCAAAAATATATATATATAATTTTACTTTGACCTTTCACATTATTTGTTTTTTTTCTTTTCTTAAAACAAATCATTTAATAAAAAATTACAAATAATCTTTTGAAAACAGAAAAATTAAAAATTAAAAAATAATTAATTGTAGTTAAATAAGGTAGGACTCCAAACTTATCGTAACTATCAAAGTGCATAATGGCATATTGGCATGTATAGATTATAGAACCACCCAATCAAAAGTGAATTCGTCATTTCATAAAAAAAAATTTCCAAAACAAAACAATTACTTTTGGAATTTAGCTAATATAGTTGTTTTAATTTTAAAATCTTTGATTTATATAGATCATTGGATTTCAATCCCGTGACTATAAACTAATCCAATAACTATACAGTAACTATATAGTAGTTGAACCCCTAGAGCATCTCCAATGAAAGAATGACTTACATACCAATATTTGTTGACATGACAATAATGTCAAGACATTTGTTTCCTATGTGGCATAAAAATAGATTTGTTAGACAATTAACTCAAAATTTGGTCTCCAATGCTTCCGTCTAAAACACAAATTTTTTAATGACGTGTCCATCTTTTTTTCCTATTTTATTTTTTATTTTATTTCCTTACCAAAAATATATGAAAAATTAATGTCAATTTTAAATGTTTGTTGAGTCAACATAAAAAATAGATGTCTAACAAACCATTTGAAAGTAGATAGTTATTGTCTGAAAGTGGACAGTTATGTTGACAATGACTAATATTTCTTTTGCCACGTCAGTTTGATGTTAAATATACACAGTTGTATTGGAGATACAATTATTAACATAACGTCTATTTATCCTACGTGGTATTTTTTATTTATTTATTTTTTATTTTTTTTACAAATCACGTTTGCATTGAAGATACTCTAATTTTTTTTTCTTTAAATTTCAAAATCTTGGCGGTTTTAACTTTTAAGTCAGTTTTAGATATTACACTTATTTTCAGAAGAATAATATTTACTTATAAATCTTGTTTTTAATTAAACGATCAAACTTATATAGTTATATTCAATTTGTCTTATTATTTTTTTATAATAAAAAACAGATTTATAAATTAAACTGGTTGTACAATCTTAAATAGTTTATCTTAGTATCTAATCATTTACTCATTACTCTATATCTAAGGGTTAAGAGTATTGAGTTTCCGTTTGTTACTTTAATTTCTTAAATCATTTTTTTAATGTATACAACATTTAGATATGGCGACTTAAACCTGATATATTATAAGATTAAATGAACGTTATTTACCATCAAACTACATTGGATGGCAGTCCTAAAATTTTAAACTAAAAAAAGAAAAAAGACATTGATATTCACTTGATACAAGCTTGTACCTAAGTATCTAATGAACAATAAACTTGTTAAAATTGGCACTTAAAATTATTATGCAATAAAGTCGATTGCACAATAATGATAATAATTATGCTTTGCAAAATCATTATTAAGAAAAACTCAAATAAATATAATATTATTATCTTACAATTGAAATGGATAAACTAGGGGGTAGTGGGCTAGTGGGTTTGAGTCGCGTTCATCTCTATAAATTTTACATTTGTTATAATTGTTAAAAAAACAAAATGGTTATATTCTTTGTCCCTCCTTAGTTTTAAAGTGAGGGTGTTCTCTCCCCTTTAGTGGGAGCAGTTGTTCCGAGCTTTGTTAATAGAGTTCAATTCTCGCAGGGTCCCGACAGTTGTTGTAATTTAAAAAAAAAAAAAATGGTACAAATACATTATTCAAATTGATATGCCAAATTGTGTACATGGCCCTGTCTGAAAATAAAAGCTAAAGGATATTGCTATGAGTGTGTCCTTAATTATTTTTATAATTTATTTAGAATACATATGCTTCATCATTTTTTTTTTTATTGCTAAAAACAATCAAAATTTAAAATATTAAAATAAATCAATTATGGGGGAGCACTTGCTATGTAGAAAGAGAATCTAGCTTTTATGTATAGGCCAGCAATTTTCTTCAAGAAAAGAAGAAAGAAATAAAAAAGTATTGAATAAATAAATAAATAAAATCAAAGTTAGGGACTTTGTGGGGATTAGATGAAAAGTGAAAAAAAGAAAGAAAGAAAGAGAAGAGAGAAGTTACTTTATAATGACAAATATGATCTATATGTTGTTACTTTTTGACTACTAGCATTTCTTTTCTCATTTGTTGCATAATAATTACCTGTTTTAATAAGTACCGTCCAACGTGGTTAGATAGATAGTAATAGCACTCAGTCAGTCTGTTCAATAGTAATAGCACTTATTCAGTTTAGTAATATCAATATTCAAGTCGACGCGCCATGATAGTTTATATATATATACATATTTTTTATTGTCAGTTCGTTCTGACAATAAATATATCAGGACGAAGAATGTAAACCATTAGATTTACATACTTTGACTCAAAGTGTATGCATTTATCAAAATTTCTCCATAATCCATAGTTCACATTTTTCATCATGATATATTTATTGTCATAACAAATTGACAATAGAAAATATGTATATATATATATAAATTTTCAAATGAGGACGTCCTGATATAAATTCAAAGGGATATTAAATGTGAGACACTAGTTTTGACAAGTGCATACTAGTGGCTCACATTCAATATCCTTATGAAGTTATATCAGGATGTCCGTATGAGAACGGGACTATATATATATTACCTACTTCGAGTGAAATTTGGATTCTATTATGAAGAAAATCTCACCACCAAGTAAAATGATCACAATCTAAACCATATAATTTACATTTAGAATACATCTCTTTACTTGCACAGAACCTGAGAACCAGCTATAAAATAACTTCAATTTTTTTTACTACTAAAAAAAATCAATTATATATGAGATAATAGGGTTTTTTTTTCAACAAATAATTTTTCTTGTCACTACAGCACTACCAATTACAAAAATATATTACGTGACAATTTAAAATGATGACAATTCTTCTTTCTCCATAACATTTTTTTTTTATTTGAAGAATAATTAGATTAGGATGAGAAGATGCTGGTCTAGCATACCTCTCACACATATACTACAATATTGCATGGAGTCCTCAACCTCTCAAAACATCAAATTTATCTAGGGTCGTATGTTTTTTTTTTTTTGGTCTGAAGACTGAACTTTCATGAATTTTATTGAAACCGAGTAATGAATATTGACTAAAACCTGAAACCGAATAACGTGTTTGTCTTTTTATTTTTATCACATCTGAATAAAGTGTTAACTTGTTTGTTTTTTAAAGATAAAATGATTTTAAAATAAATAATTTGACATATTGTTATGTATTTTCATTTTATATGATACAAACAACTAAATAAAAATAATTTAATAAATCCTAAACCATTTTTATGTAATAATGATAAGATATTATTCATGATTAACATATGATAAATAATTGTTTTTTTTTTTTTTATGATAAATAAAGATTTATAAATTATTTTGATTTTACAAAAAAATAAAATAAAATAGAATTGGAGGTTCAACAACGGTGTTGAAAGTAACGATACGATTAATGTTTTTTTTCTTTTTTAAGCTTATCGTAACTAATAGGTTAAAATAAATAAATTTGTATAATATAAAATTATGGTTAAATTGGAAATATATTATTTTTCAGGAGGATAATCTTGGAAGAAATATATTAAATGCAATTCAATGATTTGGATTTACATTAAAATCATGATTTGTTACTTTTTATTTTAAGTTATTTTTTAGTATTTTTAAGTTATTTGACTACTTAAAAAAAAAAAATCTACTAAATTCAATTCAGTCCCATTAAATTTTAAATGAAAAAAACAAAAAAATTCCTTAGAAAAAAAAAAAAAAAAAAAAAGAGTTAAAAGCAAGCTTTATATAATCACGAGCACGTGAAGTTAAATAAGATCCAGCCAACAACACCTACAAATAAAGAGATTCACAAAAGACTTAAAAGGAAAAAAAAAAAAAAAAAATTGAAATCACAAAATTACAAAATTGCAAAATAAAAAATTATTTATCAAGTTAAAAAGGGAGAGGAAAAAAAATAAAGAGCCGACAGACAAGGACACATCATAGTATCATACGAAGAAGAGATTCAAAAGTGAATTAAGTGATTGCTGCATTTGTCTTTCTTTTTTATATTTCTTTTTTTGTCTTTTTTTCTTGACAACTTTTTTTTTTTTTTTTTTTTCCTTTTTAAATTAATCTCAAAATTATTCCCGCTCAAGTGCAAAAATACCCGTATATTACAGTATTACACCATAAATTGAATAAATGATACACGTACATCAAAATATATTTCGGATTAATTTCCATGTAATGATTTATGTATAAGAATATAAGACGATGAATTTATAATTTATATATATTTTTTATATATATAGAGAAAAGGCGAGATCCTGAGATTGTTTTTGGACATGTTGGATATTTTTGTGTCAATTTTTTCTTTCTATAATTGACATAAAGTTTAATACGAATCATCTGAAAATTTAAATACAAATAAAAAAAAATAATTCATATTATGTTTTTTTTTTTTAATAATTTTCAAACAATATTTTATATGTTATATCAAAAAATTTATAGATATTAAAAAATAATGAAAATCAAATTAGAATTTTTAATTGCGTCATAATTTTAAAATTTGATTTTTCCACCATGCATCAAATCAAATTAACAAGCACTTAATTAATTATATATATTTTTTTGGTTAAGCCACGAGGTATCCTTCACTCCGATCGGCAACCGATTGTTAATGAGTGGGACTAATCCCCGCTTCGGCCGGGAGGTCAGTAAAGTATGGCCATGAGGTGCTTCCAATGGGTTCAAACTCGAAAAGTGTCAAAACCATTCACTTCACTGGGGGTGTGTTAAACCAGTGACCAACCACACCACAACTCGTGGTATAATATATATATTTTACATTCTATTGAAACTAGCCATTTAAAAGTTGAAGCCCACTTCTTATTTATGGGCCTAAATATTCGAACTCTCAAAGCCCCAAAAGAGCCTATTTATATATATAGATTGCTATTAATTGGGCTATTAAAACATTAAAGCCTACTTTTATTGTTTTTGGGCCAAAACAAGTCCGACCCAAAATTCAAACGTAACAAAAAATTAATAATCATAATAATCACTCATTATCTCGTTTACTGCAAATACAAAAAGCTCTCGCATTTCGAATTCGAAAAGCATCGAATGGAGTCCACAGAATCGATGGACGGCAGCTTCAGAGTTCGAGTGGAGAAGATCTTCGGCTCCCTCTCTCCTGCTCCTGCTACCGCTCCTTCCGCCGCCTCTCCCTGGTCGCTCTCCGACGACGCCGTCGAGAAGCGCGAGTGGAGGCGCGAAGACAAGGACGCCTCCTCCTCCAGAGACGAGACGCCGTGTTCTTCCTCCTTCGATGGCTTATTCTCCAAGAAGAAGAAGGATCGACGGCAGCGGAGCGCTCGTCGTGACCTCGGCGATGATGATGTGGACGGTGATGACGACTACGAAGATGACGGAAGCAGAGATATGGATAGCGAAGAGTGGGAGATCAGATCTTCAATTGGCTTGGATAACACTCTAGATAATGAGGTAACTGTTTACTTTTTTTAAAAAATAAAAATAAAAATAAATAAATTGTTTGTTTAATATATACGAATAATTATCTATAGATTGATTTAATTGAAGATTTTTAAGGTACATGTTGATGTGATTTGATATGTTATCACGTAGCTCTCGTTTATCGTCGACACTGCAAAGTTTTTAGTTAAACATTCGCGATTCATGTGACTGATGATTGAGATTGTTACATAGAGAATAATGTTTAGTGACTCTTTTGAATGTCGATCGGTTTAAACTATGATTGGTTGAACATGCATGTTTGAATCCTTGAAATTGTTCAGAGAGAATGTGAGTTTGTTGCTACTTTATTAAGGACAGTTTTCTTTATAGAATGCTTTAGATAAAGCTTAGTGATTGCTGATTTTTTGGAACTCGTTTGATACATTTTCAAAGTCCGATTGGTTTAAACTATGATGGGCTGTGTATGCCTGGTGGAATTCTTGAAATTGTTTAGACTGGATGTGAAATTGGTGTTACTTTATAGTAGGCAAGTTTGTTTTAAAGACCATGTATCTTAGTTTTGTGTATGAGTGTTGCTGTTTTTTTGTTTTGTTTCGTAATGGCACGCCCTCTGTTTCTTACGTTGTATGTTTGCCTGCAGGATGAGGAAGATGAATTTGACATAGTAGCTTCAGGCAAAGAAAATGCCGGTGAGCGATTGTACATGAATGATATAACCGATCGAGGTTCTCACTTGAACTTGCACAATGTAATACCCAACTCATTAAATGATGCCAAGAAGGACCTACGTGCCAATCTCCTTGCTGCAAGAATCAGGCTGAAAGAAGATGAAGTTGAAGCTGGGAAGCTGAATGTTTCTCGTCCTGAAACTTTCACAGAAGTTAAGGAATCACATGCAAAGGCATCTGAAGGTACTGTTAGACCAAAACCCATATTGAAAAGAAAAGACAATAGTTCGGAATCTAAGCCGCAAAAACGTGTCAGGTTTGACCCTGATTGTAAAGGTGATTGCGATCGAGTATCAGAAACATTTAAACATCCGATTGGCACCTCTTCAATGAATGCTACTGATTCAGATGATGGATCAAAGCTGACCGATAAGACTTCCAGGGTTCCAGATTACATACTCAATCCTTCTAAATATACACGCTACAGTTTTGATTCATCAAGTGAAAATGATGAAGGATCCAACACCAAGGCTTGTATGGACTTGCTGGAGTTGATTAAAAGATCAAAAGGTAAAGAGTTGGGGCGAGAAGTGGATAATGCATCAGGTGATCTTCCAAAGTCGGTGAAATTTATCCCAAAGAAAAAAGGTGGCGATGCGAAAGCAGTAAACGTTAGCAGTGAGAATAATGTAAGCAAAGAGGATGATGGGAAGCAGTCCTTGCCTCGAGCAGCAGGCTTTCTTGTTGGTATTGCAGCTGTGGAATCCCAGGACTCCGAAGTTATTGCATACGAAGAGATTGAACCAGAAACAAATGCTGCAGGTGAGAGTGCTTGTTCCCAGAAACCTCTTCGCAAATATCGAACTCATTCAAGGTCCGATGATTCTAATTCTTGATTTTAGAGGGAAGTATCTCAATGGCTGCAGCATCCAAAATTGAAATTTTGTTTATGTTTACACCCAGCCGGTGCTTGCCTCTATTTTTTTGGTTTGGGGGTGATAGGGAATGAAAACTTTACTGGTCTTGAAGAACGCTTTACATGAAAAAAGTTCTTTGTTTGTAATTTCATTTGCATTTGGGGATGAATTCTTTTCCGCTATGAGTTCTTTGCATCTGTGTGTAAAAATTATTAGGTAAGGGATTCCACATGTTTTTTCGTGTGGTATCGTGACATAACGTTATACAGTTATACAGCTGCAACGAATCTGATCCTCTCTCTCTCTCTCTACACACACACACGACTGTGCAGGCCTGTATTATATCTGCTATTAGATTATTGTTTAACTATACATGTTACTTGGGTTATAAGTTCAATAATTTTTTTGACGATTCTTTGGTTATAATTGTGATTCTTTTGGGTAATATTGCCTTTTCAATAGATCAAGAAGGCTTATTTTTGTGTGAAAAGATTTCTATTTTTTGGTTTGGATTTTCTAATCTTTGCTTTGAACGTGTTTTGAAACAGAAAAATGTTATTAAATATTTAAAAAATTTCAAGCTAGAGTTATCGAAGTGATAATTTATGATTTTCTGTCGAGTAATGTTAGATTGTCCAAAGTTTTTACTTAAATTTATGATAAAATGGTGTGGCATGTGAGCGGTAACTAGTACATAGTTATTATATCATTTTGTGATTTACATGGGGTTGACGACTCACATGTCATATCATTTGGAAAAGTATCTTTGACAATCTATCATTTCTATTTTCAATTGTGCAATATCTTAGAAGAACCCCTCATAAAATTCAGAATTTCGAATAAGCCGGTCTTTGTCTAGTAGATTGTAGTCAAATGGATTAACAAGAATGAGAAGATATATTCAGATATTGGTACTATTATTTATGATATTAAGTTGTTAATGATCCAAGCGAATTGTAAGAGTATTTTATTTGTCCATAGATTGGCTAACCAAGTAGCCCATGTTTTAGCTAAAAACAGCCTCTCATGTGTTGATGATTTGTTTTGGCTGGAGGACTGTCCTCCGTGTGTAGATTCCCTTATTACGGCTGAATACTGTGTTAGGTTGTAATTCACTGTTTCTATTTAAAAAAAAAAAAAAAAAAAAAAAAAAAAAAAAAAACCCAGTGAATATTTTTATTTATTTTTACTCTAATTCCATCCGGTCTATCAATTTTTATTCTATTTTAATTTTTCAAAATTTTAACCCTTATCATATCTCAACCGTTACATTGCATCCAATGACCTGTCTTTTAGGGTTTTGTTAACAGGAAAAACACCCCTGGAAAAACGATTTGGTGTTAAAAACAAGGGCGACAATATGAATATATACATGATAGTTCTCTTATCAAGTCATCTCAGGATGACCAACCATAGCCACATGTTTTAATAAGTTTAAATGTTTATTAAAAAATATGATAGTTCTTTTATCAGGTCATCTCAGGACGACCAACAATTGATATATGTTTTAATAAGTTTAAATGTTTATTAAAAAAAAAAAACATTTTATTAAAACATATGGTTGTGGATGGTCGTCATGAAATTATAATTTCGAGACGATTTGATAGGAGAATTATCCTATATGTACAGTCTTTCTATTGTCAGTTCGTTCCGACAATAAATATATCAGGACGAAGAATGTGGACCATAGATTATGGAGAAATTTTGACAAGTGCATACACTTTGAGTCAAAGTATGTAAATCTAGTGGTCCATATTCTTCGTCCTGATATATTTATTGTCAGGACAAAATGATAATAGAAAATCTGCCTATATATATATTAGTTATCAAGTGAGGTATACTTATTTTAATTTCGGTAAGGACCTTGATGAAATCACATATATTTTTATGAATTATGATTTAACTTTTGTTGTGGATGATAAGTTTAATGAAATCTACATAAGAACAAAATTTTTCGCCCATTTTCCGATGTCTTCATATTTAACAAAATCGGGATAAATAGTTGTAGTGCTTAAAAAATTCTCAATTTTTTTTGATTGGTAGATTTCATTGAACTTATTATTCACAAAAAAAAAAAAAAAAAAAAAAAAAGGATCAAAATTTATAGAAATAGATGTGGTTTCATCAAGGTCCTTACCGAAATTAAAATAAATAATCCCTTACGAGAGAACCAATATATATATATATACATATTTTCTATTGTCAGTTCGTCCTGACAATAAATATATCTTAATGAAGAATGTGAACCACCAGATTTATATTGACTCAAAGTGTATGCACTTGTCAAAACTTCTCCATAATATATGGTTCACATTCTTCGTTCTGATATATTTATTGTCAGAATAAACTAATAATAGAAAGATTATATATATATATATATATTTGAAAGTAAATATTTATATTTATTAAAGCAGTGTTAATCTATTACCTTAGTCTCTAGTTTAAAGAAATTAAATATTAAAATTTAGAATTTTGTTTGAAACAATAAAATTTTGGGTGGTTCTATTGCGATCTATAAAATATCTTCCTACTCTCATTTTTTTTCTTACACCCATATTAAAAAAGAGAAATGCTATTGATAATCCATTACTTATCTATTTACACTCAATTTTAATTTTTTTTTATTAATAACAATTTTAACTTGAATTAAAATTACTAAACAAGATAATAAAGTTCTAAAGATACTCCAAGTTTTTTTTAGGGAGTTATTCAAGTTTAAAAACACTAAAGGTTTTTTTTTCTTTGGTGGTGTTTTTTTTCCTGTTTTACAAACTTTAAAATATCTTCTACTTTTTTTCAAAATAATTTTTTTCTCACACATAGGGATGGCAATACGTTGGGTTTGGACGGGTTTTACAAAATCCAAACCTGCATCCGTAAAAATTTTCCTCACCCAGCCCGCCCGCGAACCCGTGAAAATAAACGGGTTTGGGTTCGGGTTTCACCCGCTGGTTTTATGCGCATTCACGGGTTCGCGGGTTCGCGGGTAACACCCACCAACCCGTAAAATACATTAATTTATAAATATTTAATATTTAGTTATATTTTTTTTATATATATATTTTTTAATATATACAATACATAACTCTCCTTTATTTATAATATATCACACAGAATTACAAATACAATAACATAAAGCACTACCAAACCAAATGGATCTCCAAAGGCAAAACAAATAAGCAAGCACGATGTTTCGTAAGAGTAAAACCAGCAAGTGAGCCCACCCTAGCTTTTTTTAAAAAAAATTGAAAGTAAAAATAAAATAAAATAAAATAAATAATAATATTGACCAGTGAAACCTACACCGTGTAGGATGGTCTAAAACAGCCAATTGATATGTTTATATATACTGTGCAACTCGTTTACCTATCAGTCTATCACTTTCATGAGTCTCGAGGCGGCTAAAGGCAACAATCAGGTTTTAATTTTAATTTTTGCCTTTTTTTTTTTTTTTTTTTTTTTTTTTTTTTTTTGACAACTGCATACCGCAACAGTTATAAGTTTTTTTTTTAATATATTTTTTTCTTTTTCTTTAATAATTCTTTTCTCTCTCATCTTTCTCTAAATTTTAGTTCAACCTCTTTATCAACGTCAATAATTCATCTTCCAATTAGGTATATTTTTATGAATATTATAAATTTAAATATTTTGTTTTGTAATTAAATTTTAAGATTAATTTAATTATTAGTTATTCTAATTTTAATTTACAAATTGACATTAATGTTTAATAAATTTCTTTTTGTTTTGGTTGAAATTTAAATACATGCTTATTAATTTTTTTTAATTATTCTTTTGTTTTTAAATTTGATAGCAAATAGTAATATAAGTGAATATTTATTTTTCTATATGGCGTGAATGCTCCATCATAACTAAACTAAACTAATAATTAAATAAATTATATATATATATATATATTTTAGAAAGTAATGAATTAGATTTCCTTTAATATTGTATTTGTATATTTCGAATAAATCAACTAATATTATATATGTAAATAATTTCTTATTTCTTGAAGTATATAGAAGTAATAAAATAAGAATTAATTTAATGACTTATTTTTGTGTCTTTTATATATATATATATAGGTCGTAATGCAAAAAAGAAACTAATTCCATTATTTCAATAAAAAAGATGACAGTGAGTCATCAAGTATGCCAAATATCCCATGTGATGTTCACACTTCAAATACAATATCAGAATCCAACCCCCCCCCCCCCCCCCCCCCCCCACCAAGATGAAGAGATCCAAAACTCCAAATGATGATACTCAAACTCTATCTCATATCAATACTTCTCATTATGAACATGATCCTAGAAAGCGTATTCCAATATGGCAATATCCAGTTCACAAGCAAGATGAGATTAGAAGAGCTTATATTGACAAGGGACCATTTCAACTTACTTATGACTATCCACCCAATCCATGTGGGATTCAAAATCATCGGTTTCAACAATCTTGGTTCATAAAATTTCCATGGATTGAGTACTCGGTGGAAAATAATAGTGTATTCTGTTTTCCATACTAACTTTTTGATAGTCCTACATTAAGGTATCACACATTTACTGTTGAAAGCTTTCAAAATTGGAAAAGAGTTGGTGGAGGCCAATGCCCCCTTGTAAAACATGCAAAAGAAGTTCACAATTCACTACACCATATTGCTATGCAAAAGTGGGATCACTTGAGAACCTATCATTATATATTGACAAAATGATCAATAAACAATCTTCACAAGCAGTTATGCGGAATTGATTACTACTCAAGTCATAACTTTTTTTTTATTATTGACAGATTGATTCGTCTAGTTTTGACTCTCCCTGTTTCCACAACAACAACAGAACGAGCTTTTTCAGCAATGAAGCTTATCAAGACATCACTTCACAATAAGATGGAAAATGAATTTTCAACAAACTTCATGGTTGTCTACATTGAAAGAGAAATTACTGGTGCTATTGATCCTGATTTCATAATTGATAAGTTTGATCTTTTGAAAAACCGAAGGATACAACTTAATTAGTATTTGATTGTATTTGCATTTCATGTTTATTTTATAATTTGTTTTGACTTTATTTTTTATTAATTTTTTAAATATATTTATTTAGAATATACATTTATAGAGTAATCCCCGCTTTGTCTTCTTAACTGGGTGTATCTTTATTTTTAATTAATATAATTTTCTCATAATGTTAATGATCGGAAGAAAAAAAATTTATTCTAGCCCACCCTAGTGTTTAATCCTGGTTACGTCTCTGATCATTAGCTATATATAAATGAGAGTTGAGAATTGTAATTCTCAAACTTAGAATGAGTGGAATTTTTATATTTTATTCTTTGTATGGTTAAAAAGGTTCAATCGAAGTTTAAATTTATAATATTTTAAATAATAAATATCATATAATTTTTATTTATTCGGGTTCGTGGATTCACCTGCGGGTTCGTTTTCCCAACCCGCACTCGCACCCAAACCCGCTAGGTTTTTATTTGTATGGGTTCACAGGTTCATAGGTTTTAAATTCACCACCCAAACCCGACCCTACGGGGTCAGGGTCGGGTTCGGGCGGGTGCGGGTCAAATTGCTATCCCTAAGTCACACACCGTCAAACCTTCCATCATTATCATCACCGTTATATATATATATATATGTATGTATGTATGTATGTATGTATACGGTTTTTCTATTGTTAGTTCGTCTTGATATAAAATATATCAGGATAAAGAATGTGGACCATTAGATTTACATATTTTGACTCAAAGTGTATGCACTGTCAAAACTTCTCCACAATCTATGGTCCACATTCTTCGTCCTGATATATTTTATATAAGACTGATTTGACAGTAGAAAGACTATATATATATATATCAGTTCCACAATTATTAACCATCATATTCACATACTTTAGCATAGTCAAAGTCCTTTTAGATTTAATCAATGACTCTAAGTTTCATCATAATTTTAAAAGTTCAGTTTGGTCATGATGAGAGAAAAACTAAATATATATATATGGTGGTTTTCTGGTAAGGACGTCTTGAAATTATAAGTTAAGAACGTCCAACCATAGTCATACATTCATATTCGGTGTGGTTTTTTGTTAATGTGGGGTTGTGGGCCCACTGTGAATGTGTGGCTGTAGTTGGACGTCCTGAAATTATAAAGTTATGACGGTCCTGATTAGAGAAGTATTATATATATTCTAGTGACGGTGATGATTGAATGTGGATTGGTATTTGAGAAAAAAAAAAAAAAAAAAAAAACTGATTTCAAATTTAGTTTTCATGTTTTCTAGTTCAACCAAATTTGAAATCAATTTTTTTCTCAAATTCCACCCATGTTCAATCATCACCATCACTAGAAAAAAAAAAAAAAAAAAAAAAATCCTTTTTCCAGAAAAAAAATATTTAAAATTATTTTTTTACTCAATAGAATTTTTTTACTCAACTTCAAATCCGAAAGAGAAAAATAAATATTGTTTTCCTATTTTCACAATTTGATCTCCAAAACAATTTTCTTATTGTTTCAATCGCCTCACTTTTTGTTCAGTTTTATTTTCATTTGATTACTTTACATCTCTTTCCATTTTTTTGTTTCAAATTTTCTAAAGAGAGGTATTCAAAATGAGTAATATTAAAATAAAAATGAATGTCTTTAGAAACTTAATTTTTTAAAAATAGAGTGTCTTCAAAATAGGAGTATCAAAAGATAAAAGGGATAATTTTAGAATTGTTTTAAATTTAAATTTTTAGAACGAAGTGTTTTTAGAAATAAAGTGTAAAAAGAAAAATATTGAATTTTAACTCATTACACCAATTTTTCTCCATTTGCTTCCACCATCGCCAAAAAAAATAATAATAAATAAATAAATAAAATCTTGTACATACAGTTTCTTCTTTCAAAAAAAAAAAAAGTATGGTTTCTTCGTTCCCTTGAATATCAAAACTACTTTCCAGACAAACCCCTTTGTGTCTGTATGAATTTCTAACCGCGCGGAATATCCATAGCCAATTTTCCATTTTGGATTATGAAATCATAGGGTGCCTTTAGTACTACTCTTATTTCACACGATCTAGGAACTTCCATAACGTTGGCGTGATTCGGTTTGAGCAACGGGTCTTGACGTGATACATCTTCGTAATGAAAATGAAGTGGCATAATTGTCTGATTTATTCCTCGATCTTCAAAGAAGACTGACTCCTCCTACTCTTATCCTCTATCTAGCTCGTTGTTGGTCCTTTTGACATAACATTCTCAGCCGCTCAAGAGTCAAGAGACTGACTATCTCTCTCTTTATGCATTAAAAATTAAGTAGTAGAGTGACTACTGATTTCTGCTCGTAGTTTCTCTCTTGTTAGTGTACTCGTGATAGAGTACTCATCCAATAGCGCTTATGGCAGCTCGTAGCTATTGTATGTTGTATGCATGGGGGTAACGAGATATTGATTGCACGTCAGTTAGAAACTCAAAGCGTTGGCAACAACAAGAAGGAAGGGGTCCATGTAGCAGCTGCGCTCACCCTTTTCTTAGTCAATGGGGCAGCTGGTTCGGCATCTACTAGAAAAAGAGAGAATCCATTTCAAAAAACCACACCTCTGCTAGGCAGTGTGTGGAATGGCCGAGAGCAAACCTTTTTGGATATATAATCCAAGTCGAGAGTGAAGTTACGGGAACAGCCATCAAATGGAAAACGACTTTCACGTTCGGTTCAGAGAGCACTTTTTTCGTTGAGAATTCCTCATTCCCTTTAGTGTGAATTCCCCAACGGCGAATTCGAAACTTGTGGGGCCCTATCTATTTGTTCCATCTCTTGAGCCCCGAAGAAAACCTCCGCCGACAAAACCAGAAGCGCCCCTTGTTTCAAAAAGAGGAAGACGGGCTATTCACATTTGATTTGATGGTCAGAGGCGAATCCTTGCTTTTATTTATTTATTTATTTACCATTCATGGTTTTTTAAATAAAGTATGCCTGGCCCGAAGTATAGAATGTACTTGGATAAAAAAAAAAATAGCATATTCAAATTAAAACTCTACAACTAAGATTTTACTTGGACAAAAATTAAAATACAAATTCAACTCTAAAACTAATTATTATTATTTTTTTTGTTGTTACTTACGGAATCAATATATTGAATTATCTAAAAAATCATAAAATCATAAAATCATAATGGTTTAGAGCTTCTTTGGTTGGGCTTTTGAAAAACCTCTATTGGTAAAAGATCTACTTGCAGTAGATATATTAGAAATAGAGTTTTTGAAAGAAAAAAATTATAGTTGTTTAGTTGGTAGAACTTGTAAAAAAAAAAAAAAAAAAAAAAATCTATTTGAAGAAGCACCTCCCCATGAGCTTTTGCCTAGTAGAGGTTACCTCTACTCAATTTAAAATAGACAATCTCAAAAGCACAACCAAACAACTCTAAAAAACTCAAATAGGCATTGGTAGACCTTTTGAGGCAGTAAAAAACTCAACCATACAAGCACTTACACATTTAATCATTGTCATAGAAAAAAACAACAACAATAATTAAACAAACAACAATAAGCTGCTTCTTTTTTCTTAAAATATGTATTTTCATCACCAAACAAATCAATTTTTTTCATTTACAAATATGGTTTTCTTAAAATCCATCCACCAAGTTTTTCGGTTTACAAACCATTTTTTATTTATTTATTTTTTTTGTTTGTGAAATTTTATCGACCTAAGGGGGAAAGCATCACAAGCGATCATATGCTAAAAAACCCATAGGCAGTATCCATGGATATATATATAAAAGGAAAAAAAAGGAACAAAAAAATCCACAAAACATCAGAAAACAGAGGACACAACCCAAAAAAACCCAGAGGCATGTAGATCAAACAAGAAAAACAAAGTTAGGAAAACTTGAAAGATTCTTTACCCATACAATCATTACCAACTAACAAAGAACAGAATAAAGGAGTGGAAGACCACCACAAATCAGAAGGAATACCCAAAGCGTGCTTAGAGAGAGCATCCACCACCTGATTACCTTCCCTGAAAATATGATAGACCCAGAACTCCATATGCAAGATCTGATATATGCAACGCTGCCAAGCTTGACGGACATGCTAGGTAACCTGATCAGACCTATCAGAAAGAAGCTGAACAACATAAGAATAGTCACTCTCGAGCCAGATCATATGCCAACCCAACTTCCACGTGTAGTTGATTACTAAATAAGCCGTAAAGAGCTCAGCCTTAAAAGCAAAGACCTGACCAAGGGGGACCGCAAAACAGGCCTTAAAAAAAGATTTGCAAGTCCAAAAAACACCCTCACAACCCCCCACCCCTGGCAAACCCAAAGCAGCACCATCAGTATTAACCTTAATCCACCTCGGAGCAAGGGGTGACCAAACAATACTCCTGATAACTAGAGCTTTACCAGAACAACCACTGAGGCCAAACCGACGGAGAATCAACAGATCATCAACACATTTACGCATACAGCTGATCCCCAAATGGTTCGTATCATAAATAGAGCATCAAACAATAGATAAAGCAACCCTAAAATCAATAGATTTTCCATCAAAAATCCACTGATTACGGGAATATCACACACTCCAAACCACTGCATGAATAGAAACTTTCCATAAAATCCTAATATGATCACTAAAAGAAATAGACATGGCCTGACAGAAAAAAGAGCACCAGGTATCAGCAGAGACACCTCTGAAAAGCAGAAAAAATCACCTCTCAAAGAGCAGCAACAAAAGGATACTTCAGAAAAAGATGATCCATTGACTCCGAGCTAGTACCACAAACATTACACCTGGAAGCTAAATGAAAACCAGACCTACACAAACGATCTTCAGTGGGTAATCTATTAAGAAGAAGATGCCAAGTCAGGAGCGAACATGAATAAGGGATATAGCAAGACCAAACGTCCCTCTACCATGGGACTTAAGGGATATCCTGAAACATCCTAGAATAAGTTACCCTACAAGAAACCATACCGTCTCTAGAATAAGGCCACACCAAATAATCAGTCACTGGTGAAATAACAATTTTCTCAAGCCAAAAACAGAGATCCGAGAGCCTAGCACGAAAGTAATCTTCCAAGACCCATCGACCATCATGAATGAAGTCGAAAACCCTAGCTTGAAGATGAGTGACCACGAAATTAGGAATTCCAAGGAGATCCACATTGGGTACCCTAAGCCAATCATCACGCCAAAAATCTCTCTAGGAGTCTTTCCCGATGAGCCAGATATCATCCTTAATGAGCTCAACATAGTTAGTCTTAAAAGAAGTCCAGATGGAAGAGGTGATGTGAGAATTGTAGTTGAATCAAAGTGAAGTGAGAGAGTGAGTTGTGTAAACTTGATTGAGTTTTACAACTTCTTAAAAAAAATCTATAAGACTACAACTGCAACAATTTTTTATTCAATCACAAAACAATAATAAAAATGAAAGTAAACATATTTGAATGCATTTGAAATCCATTAAATCAATTTTTTGTTCATCAATTCCTTGACTATATGTGAAAAAATAATAATTTATTTCTTGATTGACATTGGGTTTGATTAAGTATATATTATTAGGGTTGATAATAGATTGGATGTTCAATTTATGGGTATAGGAAATAAATTTAATTTCCAATTACAAAGCCATCTATTTTAAGTAATTAAATGTAATGGTATTTTAGAAATAAAAAAGTTTTATTAAAACATGAATGTATGAAGATATTTTGTGGGTGGCAATAGAGCCGTCCTAAAATTTTATATGCTCAAAACTTTTGACTCTATTTGTTTTATTTGCAAAAAGAAATTAATAAACAATTTAAATGTCAAAATAGTTATTTATCTCTGTATATTTATAAATGGAGTAATGCTAGGTTGCACATACAATTATCCAAATTATGAGATTATATGATTTGTGATGCGATATAGATAACTCACATGCCACATCATTTATACATGAATTTAAGCAAATTTTTCGAACAACCTAACATTAGTGTTTATTTTTGATATATAATTTAACTAGTGATCCAAACCTAATAAAACCTAACCCAAATCCACAAATCATGTGATGTCAACAATTGTCACTCACAGATAAAAGGCATGTCTATAGTGGTGGAGAGAGGTTTGAATCCCATTATGCACATTTTACAAGAATGTGTGAGGATTTATTCGAACCACACATGTATTGTCTGATCTTGATAAATTCCGACAGTTTGATTGTAATAGTTGTAAATTTGTAATACTTCAAAAAAAAAATAAAAAATGTCAATAAGATGTTGAGATTGATTAATGAATTTAGTGAAAGGATAAATTATCTGAATGGTTTCAAAATTATACACATTAAACTCGAATGGTTTCAAAAATTATAAGAATCACCTTAGATAATAATTTAATTTGTCGAAGTTCTCCTATTTGATCTTTTTTTATTTTATTTATTTATTTATTTTTATTTTTTTATAAATCACCTATCTATTACTTCCTAATTAATTTGGCATTCATGATAAAATTCTAGTTCAAATAAGTATGGAATCATAAGGAGAGGGAAGAGAACTTAATTGTTGATTACAATGTTTACAAAGCAATTTGCACATCACCTTTTAGTAGAGATGGTAATGATAGACATGAAGAAAATACATAGCTACCCTCAAACACTCACTTATGTATTCGGACTGTTCCACTTAGATTCTCTTATGTATTCGGACTGTTCCACTCAAGTTACAGTGTTGTATTTAGTCTCAAATTCCTATTATTGTAATGCGTATAAGTATTGGTGATTACATTGAATAAAAGTGTTCAGTTTTTCATCAATTATTTCTCTAAATCTAATATGGTATCAGAGCAGTAGCTAAGAAAAAGCTACAACGATCCTGACCTATTTTTTTTTTTTTTTTCTTCCTTTTCTTCTATCACCACATACAGTCCGCCATTGATCATGACTACTGCCTCTTCATCAACTGCCAATTCTGATCCTCAAGTCATTCTCATGGGTGCCAACAACAATAATATCAATCAATTCCAATCTCTCATTGCAATTAACTCTACTCAAGTTCCTATCAAACTCTCAAAATGGGGGAACTATGCAGCCTGGAGAGCTCAATTTGAAAACCTTCTCTTTGGTTATGGTCTCATGGGGTACCTAGATGGTACCAAACCTTGTCCACCTGCGTCCACTGCTGTCGCAAACACATCTACCACCGACCAGCCCTCCAGCAGTTCAGTCACCAACGCTGACCATCAGGTATGGCTCCGTCAAGATCGACTACTGTTACATGCCATTCAAGTGTCCTGCACGGGTGCAGCGCAATCTATTGTTACCCGATCCACAACCTCTGCTCAAGCCTGGACCAAACTTGAAGTAACATATGCAAATCGATCAAACACCCGCAAACTCGGTCTGCTTGATTCCCTTACAAATGTTACCTTGGCTGACAAGTCTATTTCTGATTACATGCAAGGTATCAAGACCATTCTTGATAACCTTGAACTGATTGGTCATCCGATCGATGATGCTGCCATCGTCATTCATACTTTAAATGGTCTGAGCTCTGCTTACTTGCCGCTTGCTTCCGCAATCCGAGCCCGAGACACTCCGATTACCTTTGAAGAACTCTATGATAAGCTCCTTGATCATGAAGCATTTATTCAGCGTGATGAGGCGAAGAAAGGTAGTCCGGTAATCACGGCACAGTTCACTCAAAGATCCTACAACAGAAAGGGGCGTAACCAGCAGGGCAATTTCTCGGTTCAGCAAGGTAGCACCTATTCTCCACAAGGCCATTATGGGTATCACGGTAATCAATCATCTAATTTTGGCCGTGGGTTCTCCTCTCCTCAAAGCAGTCCATTCCGGTCATCACAACAGCAGCCATTCTCTCATCCGAATTCCTCTCCCAATCAATGGCGGTCATCCTCCACCAACAGCCAAAACCGGCCCACTTGTCAGCTCTGTGATAAATTTGGCCATACTGCTAAGGTCTGTCGCTCTCGCCCTCATCCTGGAACTCAGTCATGGCCTCAAGCAAATCACATGACTTCTGATCAGCCTACAAATCGCCCTAACTGGATTCTTGACTCCGGTGCATCTCATCACATGACATCAGACCTCCAAAATCTATCGGTCCATTCAGAATATGGTGGCCCAGAGGACATCACGGTTGGGGACGGTAACAAAATTCCTATCACTTATACTGGTTGCACCACATTACATTCATTACATAAATCTTTTCCTCTCACCCGTGTTTTATGCTCACCTCACATATCACATAATCTCATTTCTGTGTCTAAATTCTGTACCACTAATCAAACCTCTATTGAGTTCTTCCCTGATTATTTTCTTGTGAAGGATCTGATCACGGGGGCATCCTTGGTCCGAGGCCGGAATGAGGGTAACCTCTATGTCTAGCCCCAGTCAACTCAAAATCCTCATCCTGAGTCGTCGGCCACTCTTCTCTCCGCATCCTCCCAACCAACTGTCTCCTCCCTGGCTTGGCATCATCGCCTTGGTCATCCGTCAGTTCAAGTTCTTCGGCAACTTGTAACCTCTCATGATATACCTATCTCCAAATTAGACTCTCAGTTTTCTCATTGTTCAGCATGTCTTTGTAATAAGAGTCACAAACTACCGTTTGGTGTCTCCTCTTTGAAATGCAATAAACCATTAGAATTATTGTTCACTGATGTCTGGGGCCCTGCTCATATCTCTTCGTTTGATAATTACCGTTATTATGTGATTTTTGTGGATTATTTCTCGAAATATACTTGGTTGTATCCACTAAAACATAAGTCTGAAGTTCCACAGGTATTCATCCGTTTTAAGGTCCTAGTTGAAAATTTTTTTAATACTAAAATAAAACGGTTTACTCTGATGGTAGTGGGGAAGCTCAATCCCTCGGTCATGCCCTTCAAGGGTTTGGAATCCAACACCTCAAGTCACCCCCACATACACCTGAACATGTTGGTACTGCTGAACGCAAACACCGACATATAGTGGAAACAGCTCTGTCGCTACTCCACCATGCGTCCATGCCACTGAAATTTTGGTCCCTTGCTTTTCAAACCGCGGTTTATTTAATAAATCGCATGCCCACTAAAGTGCTCCACAGTCGTACTCCTCATTCAGTCATCTTCAATAAAGACCCAAATTATCGTAAATTACGTTCCTTTGGTTGTCTTTGTTATCCTTGGTTACGACCTTACACATCTCACAAACTAGAGTCACGTTCTAAACCTTGTGTTTTCGTAGGTTACTCTACTGCCCATCATGCTTACCTGTGTCTAGATCGCCACACAAACAAAATTTATGTCTCCCGTCATGTCGTGTTCATTGAGTCAGTCTTTCCGTTTGCAAATACTGTCGGCCCCATCCTCCAAAATCCGACTGTCCATACAGACCAATGGCTTCGGACCATTCCTCCCACATTCGATTCTCACATAGGAGATGGGTCCACCAAGTCGGTTTCCCCGCATTCATCCCACGCATGCCACTTACCTGATATAATACACATTGCACAACCTTCAGCTGCCACGCCTACAAGCCTTCCGCAACTCCCTCCACCTGCCACACACACTTATACCAACCCGTTGCCTAGCACACATGCACCTGTCACCACACCTGCCCTGCCTACACCTGATTCGGTCCAACCCCCATCCACTGCCACTGTTCCGGACCATATGCTGCCCACCCGTGTCATCCAGACCAGGTCTAAAAATAATATCTTCAAACCCAAGCCTATTCTTGACCTCACCGCAACCACTAGCAGCTCATCCCCAACCGAGCCGACCGAACCTACAACATTGGTACAAGCTCAAAAACATGTGGAGTGGCGTCAGGCATTAAGTACTGAATATGATGCATTGGTCAAAAATACCACCTGGGTACTGGTTCCTGCTGATCCCTCTCAGAATATAGTTGGGTGCAAGTGGATTTTTCGTATCAAGAGACACCCTGACGGGACAGTCGCTCGGTACAAGGCCCGTCTAGTGGCTAAAGGGTTTCATCAACGCCCTGGCATAGATTTCACTGAAACCTTCAGTCCCGTAGTAAAACCTACCACAGTTCGTTTAATTCTAACACTTGCTGTCACTAACGGTTGGTCTCTAAGACAACTAGATGTCAATAATGCGTTTTTGCAGGGAACTCTCACTGATGATGTATTCATGGAACAACCACCTGGGTTCAAACATCCCACGTTGCCAACTCATGTATGCAAACTTCGCAAGGCCATCTATGGTCTCCGCCAGGCACCCAGAGCCTGGTACAATGAGCTTCGAGCTTTCCTTATTTCTGCTGGCTTCATCTACTCAAAAAGCGATGCTTCGCTTTTTATTTGCACGACATCAACCTCCACCATATATTTACTGGTCTATGTGGATGACATAATTATCACTGGTTCTTCGGATCTACAGGTTCATCGTTTTATCACCACACTGGCCGAAAGGTTCTCTCTCAAGGATCTCGGTAAGTTGTCGTTCTTTCTTGGTGTTGAGGCTCATCACTCTTCCCGCAGACTTTTTCTTTCACAGAAAAAATACATTCGTGATCTTCTGACCAAAGCCAATATGCTTGATGCGAATCCGGTGTCTACTCCCCTATCAGCCACCGAATCCTTAAAACTTATGGATGGTAGTGCAACTACTGATGCCACACAATACAGACAAATTGTTGGGTCTCTTCAATACCTTTCTCTCACCAGACCGGATGTTTCATTTGCCGTCAACAAGCTCTCTCAGTTCATGCACCGTCCCACCACAAATCACTGGAATGCGGTTAAGCGAGTTCTTCGTTATCTCAAGGGCTCCCTTAGCCATGGAATCCTCATTGCTCGGCATCCATCCCCTCACCTACATGCCTTTGCGGATTCAGACTGGGCAGGTGATCTCGATGACAGGAGATCAACTACGGCGTACATCGTCTTCCTCGGCTCCACACCAATCAGTTGGAGCTCCAGAAAACAGCACACCGTCGCACGCTCTTCCACGGAGGCAGAGTACCGTGCCATTGCATCTGCTGCAGCTGAGCTCAACTGGCTTGGAAATTTGCTCTCTGAACTTCAGGTGACAGTCCCGGCCACTCCTGTTGTGTTTTGTGATAATGTTGGTGCTACATACGTGTGTGCCAACCCCATATTCCACAGCCGTATGAAGCATGTTGCCATCGATTTTTTCTTTGTTAGAGATCAGGTGTCTCGACAGCAGCTACGGGTAGCTCATGTTCATACGAAGGATCAGCTAGCTGATTCGCTTACGAAGGCCCTGCCTCGCAAACAGTTCACTGATCATCGTTTCAAGATAGGCGTCCTCGACGGAAGCTCTATCTTGCGGGGGCATGATAGACATGAAGAAAATACATAGCTACCCTCCAACACTCACTTATGTATTCGGACTGTTCCACTTAGATTCTCTTATGTATTCGGACTGTTCCACTCAAGTTACAGTGTTGTATTTAGTCTCAAATTCCTATTATTGTAATGCGTATAAGTATTGGTGATTACATTGAATAAAAGTGTTCAGTTTTTCATCAATTATTTCTCTAAATCTAATAGGTAATGCACCTCCCTTCCATGATGGTGGTGATGGGTTGAGTCCCATCATGCACATTTTACAATCATGTGTAGTGAGTTTCTCTCAATTTGTGGGAGTAATTATCCGGGTCGCACATATATTGTCTCATCTTGACAAGCCACATAAGTCCTACTTTAGACCATCTCTAACCCAAAATGCTAAATTGATGCAACTTTGCAGCAACTTACACACTAATTTTTTTTTTTCAATCTCCAACTCATTGCACCAAATGTTACTCTAGAAAGAATATTCCCTTAAATATTCCATTTTTTTTTTATTTCTCAACAATTAACATTTCACCCCTTAATTAACATAATATTACGATAAGTTAAGAAATTAACAAATTAGTAAATTAAGAAATTAAATTTAATTAACTAAAATATTGCATTTATTATTAATTGAACTTCAACATTACTTTTCATAAAATAGGCCGTGGCTGAATTACGAGAGGAAAATAAAATTTTACTAAGAGATTTGAATTTCGTAACCGATCCAAGATTATGTGAGTTTTTTCGAAATGAACAATCAAGAATTGTGGAAAAAGAGAGCTCAACAACAAGGCCAAGGATCTCAAAATACCTCTAGTTCTTTTGGCCAATATTTCAATGATCTTGGAGGATCCGTAAATGATCTTCCAGACTACTAAATTGTTGTTGTGATTTATGTTGTATTTTTCCTTAATGTTTTTATTAATGTTGTGTGTTGCTTTAATTGTTTTTGTTTTCAATTTAGTGTTTTTTTTTATATATATACTTAATTTTAGTTTATTATAAATATTAATATAAATAATAATTAAATTAAAACAAATATAAATTAAACAAAAGCATTAAATAATAAAAATGGATATAATTAGAATAAATTTGATTGAATAGAGGTAAAACTGTAATTAAACAAAAAGTTTAAATAAGGGATACAAAAAGAATAAATTTAGCAGCACAGGTGCTTCGTCAACACAAAATAGCGCATGGTTCTAGCACAGAATTGGAGAGCCAAATTGCTCTACTAATACCTCTCGGTTGGAGATGGTCTTAATAATTGTAACTTGTGAAACTTCAAGAAAAAAGAAAAAGAACAAAACAAAAAAAAAAAAAACGGAGCAATTTTACTTTCTTTGAATTTGCTTAAAGTTTTTTGGACATACATATTCTGTCATTCATATTTATCATAAATTCATTTTTAATTTATATTTAAATCATCGCAATCATCATCAATCTATTTATTTAAATAAATAAATAAATAAATAAGGGGTAATTGCACAAACATCCCTTGAGATTTGACAAAATTACACGTATATGGCAGTTTTTGACATATAAGCACAAACTTCCCCTGACCTTTGAAAAATGTTGCATAAACATCCCCTACCGTTAGTTAGAATCCGTTAACTCCTAACAGTCAATTGTCAAATGTGCTAAAAGTCTAAAATACCCTTATTTTTATTTTTATAAATTAAAAATAACATATATAAGATAAATAAATTAAGACAAAAATCTTTTAAATCCAATAAATCTAAGCAATAAAAAAAAAAAAAAAAAAACAATTAATCTTTATCTTGATTTTGATCTTCATTAGGTGAAATTTGGATCCATCTCACCAACTTCATCCAAATTTTCACCAAACTTCATTCAATAACAAATTCCATCCACAACATTTGTCGAAAAAAAAAAAATCATCCACAAAATTTCATCAAAATATTTTATGGGATATGAACATAGAATTTTAGACAAAAAAAAAAAAAAGGTGTTTGGAGATCTCGAACCAGATCGAATCTGGGATTCTTTTCTCGGTAAGAAAAAATATCAAGAAAGGAAAGTAGAACAACAAAAAAGGGAAATTAGAGATTTGATACACATGTGAAAAATAATTCCAAAGAAAATCAAAAGATGGTGACAAAAAAGTGCCCAGAATAACAAAAAATTTACAAAGAAACACAAGGCAAAATCAATGAAATGTGTATTTGTGAAGAAAATTTAAAATAAAGTAGAAACTGACCTGGCCCCCTTGTTTTGTTTCCTCTTGGATCAAGCAAAGTAAACGCCAGCTAGTAATGAAACTCTCCAACTTCAAGCGCTGCACTTGTTCTTCTTCTTCGACCAAATCGCTTTTAACTACCCCACCAAACTCTTCTCATCAGATGATATGGAGCAATTTGCTCCATCTCGATGAGATGGAAATTTCGTTTTTTTTTTAATAATAAAAGAAATCAATTTTTTTATGTAGTCAAAAAGTCCAAATTGCCCACAACTGTTAGGAAATAACGGTTCCAAACTAACGGTAGGGGATGTTTATGCAACATTTTTCAAAGGTCAGGGGAAGTTTGTGCTTATATGTCAAAAACTGCCATATACGTGTAATTTTGTCAAATCTCAAGGGATGTTTGTGCAATTATCCCAATAAATAAATAAATGTGATAGCATTTTGTTGGGTGGAAACTGGAAAGTGGACGTGATATTTGATCACGAGTTCAGATTCTCTAATGATCTGTCTTTTTAATGATCTGTCTTTTTGCTAATCTTTTCCTACCTATATCATCGACACTTAAATCAAAGTATAATGGACATCAACATGATCAAGATTTATTTGACATTTTTTTTTTTCTCCCTCTGCATGCAAGTGTTTCATGTAAACTCAAGTAAAAAAAATAGGTCAGTAGAAACCAGCCCAGGAGAAGATCCTAACTCGATGTTATATATATAGTCCGGTTCTGATCAATGTGCACTGATATAATTTGCGTTGTATGCATGTCACTAACCGACAATATTTAATTTTATTTTATGACTTACGCGCATGTCGAATCTCATTTTTCTCTAGCTATTATCAAGAGATGACAATATTAACAATTCATGTTTAGACATATAAATGTCTTTCCAATAAATAAATAAAAAACAAGCTCTATTGATCTGATTTGCAGTAATTATAATAACAATGAAGAATCTATCTAGCTTAGTTGAAATTGAAACAATACTATTTACAATCACCAAAACATTAATATCCAAAAGAAATTCATATAAACTTTTGAGATTCATATCACATCAAAATAAGCATAAATTTTTTGAAGGAACCCTCAAATCTCTAGACTTATTATAACCTCTCCTGTGTATAAAACCTGTAAATGGCAAGTAATAACCCCCCCCAAATTCCCAAGAAATTGAACAAGAATGTAATCCAAAAATATCAAACTTGAATATCCTGTGACACAAATAATCTGACTTAACCCTAGAACTCTTCCTTCAATTCACATCTAACTCGAAGCGAAATTCTGTTATGTACATTGTTTTCTGACTCAACCCTGGATTTTAACTGAAGAAAAACGAAGTTCATGTCAGATGATGATCTTTTAAAACTCGGCAAAATTACTAAGATCAGCAGAAGATCAAAATCCTTTTCCGATTACCTTCCTACAGTTTATCCGCGATTCTTCCTAAAGCGTCCGCGAGCTTGTTAAGAACAACAATTAAGCTATCTCCTTGATCTTTCCTCTGCTCCCTGTCTAACTTGAAATTGATGTTCTGAGCTTCAAGTTGGGTTGTCAACATTTTGCCATTCTTTTCTAGGATTTCAATCAACTGAGGCTGCATATTGCCAGTTTCCTCCTCCCCGTCTGTGACAGATCGCTTCCTTTTTCGTCCATCTTTAGAAGTTGCACCGAAATCAGGATTTGTTGCCGACGGTTTCTCGTTCGTTCCGCCTGCAGACGCAATAATTGTGTATTATCTAGTTTTCTTTTTTAAGATTTGAGAACGCATCTAGTGTATTGATATCTTTAAGAAATAAAAGAAATAAAAGAGTTCAATGTCTTTCCAGATCTTGATTTAGAAATAAACATAGTGTAATGTAACTAAAAGTTATGCTTACACCTTGAGATAATTTATTGCTAGAATTCAGTATCCGAAAATATTCTAAATTTTACAAGAAAAACTTCGATCAAACGAATGTACAAAGCCATGTGTATGTTAGTCATCTGTACGTCATAATGTCAAGTATGCATTCAGATATTAACTTAATTTCAATGTGTGAGGACATAGATGTGACATGTCTTTCTTGTTAAAACATTTATTAAATTTTACATTATCAAGACGACGCGCGCGCCTGATTGAAGTGAGGTGCCAAATAGGTGCACCAGTAGCTTTTTATGAATTTCCCAATAGGAATAATTCATAAAAATTGAATTGACCTAATTCATCATATAAATTTCAAATTACTAAGCTAAATGTAAAGTTTAGAATTTTACAAACTATCAATAACACGTCATGATTCATTAAGTACGTAACATGTGATCATCATTAACAACAAGACTCAAAGTTAAAGGCAAAGTAATCTACCAAATTGTACGAGACATACAAAGGCAACACCAAACATTTCTCCTCATGAAACTAGGACAATGGAGGGACATTAGTACATATGCTAATAGAGGGACAGTAGTTCAATTTCATTAAGAATTTACCAAAATATAACATTTAATGAAAATAATCATATTTAGCAAATTTACCTTCTTTATTTTTTTATTTTTTATTTTTTTTTCCATAAATATAGACTCGTACTTTTGAATATGCCAATAGAGGGACACTAGTAATTTAATTTCATTAAGAATTTACCAAATATGATATTGAAAATGGTCGTATTTAACAAACGTACAGTACTTTTTTTTTTTTTTGGGTATAAATGTAGACTCATACAAAAGTATTTCCACACTCAATTGGGGCCAGTTATGTCGGACTGCAGATGTAGACTATCATTGATCCCAAAGAGACCTAGATGAAAACCTCATTCAGAACGATCAACTATTATTCTCAATGATATCGGCCCTTCTAGGATACCTGGCCGGTAATCCATGACCGATGATTGTCTTTTGGTTGTTCATCAAGATCATTGTATTAGGAAAAAAAAAAATACTTATAAAGAAAAAGAATTGAGTGTGGAGACTTGAGATACTCTAGTATGAGTCTACATTTATACAAAAAAAATTGTACGTTTGCTAAATATGACCATTTTCATTAAATGTCATATTGAACTATAAATTCTTAATGAAATTGAACTACTAATGTCTCTCTACCGACGAATGTAATTCAAAAGTACTAAATTGCCCTGGTTTCATGAGAAGAAATGTTTGTTGTTGGTTTTATGTCATATACAATTTGGTAAATTACCTTGCCTAGATTAAATGAACTATATATATATATTGTTTGACATAAGATTAATACTAAATATTAATAATTATTTTAATTAAATTATTTCTCTTCAAACCACACAAAATCAAATCTAGGTGTGAAGAACCTTAAATCATACAAACCGTAAACTTTTTTTTTTTTTTTTTTTTTTTCTCAAAGCTTCTTTTTCTAAAGTCTCTTTTTTCTCTCTCTGTATCTCTGTGATATGATATATAACTTTAGCTTAGCTAGAGCTCTATTAATTCTCTCTATGGAAAAAAGCTTCAAATTCCAATCAAAGTTTTTTGTTTTCCCTCTATCAATCCATATACACCTATAATCAATTTCTTCATAGAACAAACAACACAGCTATTATCTTTCCACTATCTTCGATGGGGAGAGAAAAAATGTTCACAATTGTATGATTTAGGATTCTTCACACCCATATTGATTGTTTGTGAGTTTGAAAACGGTTATCAATATGACATTTTAGAGGTCCTAAAAAGTAAATTATTAATAAATTTCAAATTTTTTATAATAGGCGTGGGGAGTAAATAGGCGTGCGGAGAAGCATATTGGGTGGCAATAGAGCCAACCCCAATTTAAACAAAGCCAACTTCATAACATCATCAAGAATTTTTTATGATTTAGGATTCTTCACACATTTTGCAGTATAAAAATAAGATTTTTACATTACCTTGGCCATGACACCCTTGTTGAATTGGTTGGTATTGCTTCTCTGTAAATCACAAAAAGTGGATATATTATATATTCGAGTGTGAGTTTGGACAATCATTTCAGTACAACAATCCCATAAAAAACCAAAAAAGAAATTTCTCACTTTTAGATTTTTAAAAAATATATAAAACAAAAGTTTTCTTTAGTATACAATCCAACTGTTATTTATTTATTTATTTTTATTTGTTTTTATTATTATTATAAAAAAAATTCTTTATTTTCAAAAAATAGAGACAAATAAAAAAAAAAAAAAATTGGATCATAAATCAACCAATTTACAAACATGATATCTTTCTAGATCAAAAGAGCAAATAATAATAATAAAGAAAAAACTTACTTATAAATTATTATTTTATCAAGTTTAAATAAAAAAAACCCATTAAATCTCTATATTAAAAAATAAAATAAAATCCACACACCAACTTTTATATCATCAACCATCTCTAAATCCTATGAGATCACTTCTCTTTTTTAATATAAAAAATAAATCAATAGAATAAAACTCCTAGAATTTATTTTAATAAAAAAATTAAATAATAAAATAATTTAAAAAAAAATCCAAATAGTGACACAGTCCACTTGTATAATCAAATTCACAAATTTCATCACCTATTCACTCACCTGAAATTGGCATCGGCGCCGATATCGGTTTCGCCGTCGCTGCTGCCACTGCCTCTTTTTCGGGACTTCCTGCAGTCTCCTCCTGCTCGAAATCCGAAAACATCCCGTCCTCCGCAGCCGCGCTCCTCCCGCTATCGAAGACCGCCTCCGCGTCTTCAGCCGACTCATCCGCCACCGCAGCCGTCGCGTTCGCGGTGGAAAGCGCCAGCACCAGACCCGGGGAGGCCTCCCCCATCACTACGGACGCAGCCGTGTCGGGAGTCGCACCGTCGAGGATGTCGTAGACTTCCCTGTCGAAGAATCCCGGCAGCTTCCTCTCTCGACGAAGGTCGTTCCTCATGACCCAAAACGACTCCGTCCCGTCCTTTGCCGCCTGCGACGATTCCCACTCCTTGATCTTCTTGTAGTCGCCGGCAAGATTGCTCCACCGCTTCCGGCACTGGACTGGCCCCCTGTTCACACCGTGTCGTTTGCAGTACGACGATACCGACGCCCACTTCGGCTCCACCTGACCCGACCCGAACGCCATCCCCGCCGCACGACCCCTCCTCACTCGATTCTCCGCTACCCTCTTCCCCTGTATCAGAACCAGAATCTCCTGCCTCGTCCACCGCGGCAGCCTCGGAGCCTTAAATCCGTCGTCCACGCCGCCACCTCCGCCGTCGATAAACGCATGACGGTGATTCCCGACGCCGTTAGTGACGCCGTCAGTGTCGCCGTCAACGGCTGTCCTAGACAGGCTCAATTGCTCCAAAGCCATGAAACGGTAAGAACCAAAAATTTTAAAAAAATAAAAAATAAAAAATAAAACGAAAAAAATTATTTTATTTAATTTATCGGCACGTGACTTAAACGTGAGAGACGAAGAAGTAACGGCGTTTTTAACAAGGGCCGCGTTACGCCGTAATGGAGAGATCGAGAGAAAGAGAAAGAGAGAGAGAGAGAGAGAGAGAGAGAGAGAGAGAGAGAGAGAGAGAGAAGCTAAGGGAAGAGATTGAATTTGGGTGTAAGAAAATAAAGGTATGTTGAGAGGAGAGAGAGAGAGAGAGGGTTTTTGAAGGGCAGATAGAGGAATTTTTAATTTTTAGCAGGGGCATTTTAGTCATTAAATAAAATACTGTAGGACTATTGACCTTAATCTTTGATTAAAGTATGATTTTAATTTAATTAATTTTAGGGTCATTATCATTATCATTGATTTTTTTTTTGTTTCTTTTTAATTTATAAGGGCTATTTTGTTTTTGTTTTAAAGGGCACCCCTAAATATTTATATGCCTCTAAAAGAGTCGTTTTCTAAGAGTAGAATATGGCATTTGACGCGGTTTTTGGGCCACCATTTCCAATTTCTCTTCTCTGAATCTCTTCCTCCTCCCCCACTATCCTTTTCATTCTTTGTTATCAAATATTTCTTGTTCAAGACATTGAAATATTCTCTTTATTATTATTATAATTATTGTTTGATAGGAAATTTCCTCTAAACTTTCTTTTTGATGTTGGTTAAATAAGGTCGGGATGACGTGTTATGTAAAGTCGTGAATTTTTTAAGAAGACTAATACTATTTTGCTAAAAGACTTATCTCAAACAATATTTTTATTGAAAGATGTCTCAAATGACATAACTAATTTGTAAATGCAATATCACTCATCACGTCATCTCACGACCTACTTATGAATTCTGAACAAAAAATTTGGTTGTGTGATTTGATCTTTTAAGAAATATTTTTAACAAGTAATAGTAATTCAAGTATTATTCTCTATGGATTTTGGAAACCGCGGTAAAAGAGTTTGAGATGTTTAGTCGTATCTCTGATGATTTATTCTTGTTTGTATTCGGATAAATAAGTTCATTGAATTTCATATCAGAAACCGAATTACGAATCTACGTTTGTTGATGATGATGTGGAATGAATTAAGTGTTGATAAGGGCACCCTACCCTACCCTACCACTAAAGAAAAATTTCCTTTTTTCTTGCTAATCACTCTTTTATCTTATTTGAATCATTAGCCCTAATCTTCACTTAATGGCTAATCCTAATGGATGGCCCCCTCCTCCATTAAAGTCACTTTTTTTGTTTGTTTGTTTGTTTGTTTGCCTCTTCTTCTTTCTAAATTCTAAGTAATATATCACCATCCCTCCACAAAGTCACAAAACCTTCTTTTTCTTCCTTTTTATCCTTCATTACTTCTAAAGGTTATGCTGCCACACAAATTCAGTAACGTTAACAAACTAGTTAATATCCATTAGATGAAATACAACAATTTACAAAATAATAATAATAATAATAATAAATCGAGTTTCAACCAAGGAAGAAAAGTAATATTATATATTTTAATAATAAAACAAAAACTTGCAAAGATGAGTTTGGAGGCACATGTCTCATGAGGCCATGAGGGCCTTTGATTTTCTAGAGGAGTTAGTATGGTGTCATATTCTCCTTGTGATTTAGTGGGACCATATCTATCCTCCATATTTGGGGCCCACGCTATTTCATAACCAAGATTATGCTACTAATCAATTAATTAATCAAACCTTGATTAATGGACCCTTTACAAATTCTATCTCATTATCTTCATTAAAAAGCATTTTACACTATAATCTCTTACACTAGTTGTTTTCTCTTTTTCACCAAAAACTTTTTATTATTCAAATTATATATATATATATATATAACATGAAAAATGATTGAAATTAAATTTTTAAATCTTGACTGATGTATTAAATTTTAAAAATTTTTATTTTTAATTTTACAAAAAAGTGAAACAAAAATCCCATGAATTGTACTTTGGCTACAAGGATTGATTTGACCTTAAGATTTGGGTGGACACGAAAGTGAATGATTCATGCACAAATAATTGATTTTTTGGGCTTGTGGGCCTACCGTTTTATGGGCCCATGACCCATTTCTCTTAAAACCAAGAATTATCTTCTAATCATAACACTAACAACTAGAAGCAATTAGTCACTTAGTGATGTCTCCAAAACACCCACCCCCAATTAATCATAATAATTCTCTCTAATCTCTTCTTCGAATCACACCTTTAATAAACTTTTACTTCAAAGGATATTACCATTGACTATTGACTTCCCTCACTCATTCCCTTACCAGATTCATTGTTTCGATATTTGTCAAAGACCTACATCATTTTTTATTTTTTTAATCTGACGCTTAACAGGTCAGAGATCTGTTAGGATCTGTCGAGATCAAATAATATATATGCGTGACCCAAATATCTACCTACATAATTGAGAGATATTTACTTTCACAATACCATCGAGATTAAACACTAAATGTGTAGTTTGGATATCTACTCTCATAATTGGGAGATATCTACTTCCACAACATTGTCGAGATCAAACACTACATATACGGTTCAGATGTCTACACCCACAATATCGGAGAGAAAATTCCTTACATATGCTTGTAAAATGTGCACGGTGATACTCGAAACCTATTTGATGTATTACAAAAACTGAGAAAATGGGGCAAAATAGCACTTTTGAAACTTGAAGTTGTGCAACTATCACCACATTAATAACTCATGTTTTATTAGCACCAAAAATGGAATTTGGACAAAAATACCCCCCAGCTTCTTTTCTTTTCTCTTGGGTGTCCTTCACCTTCTTCTTCTTCCTTTTTCCCAAACCTCCATTGATGGAGCTTTAATGGATGTGCCACCGCCGACCGACGAGTTAACCGGTAAAACCACCGGGAAAACGTTCGTCAAGTGCCAATCATTGTAACCAAAGTGTTCGTTTTCATTTTCGAGTTGTGTAGAGAGAGAAACGAAGCAAAACCCAAACCATCGCGAATCTTCATCGTCCGATTTATGACGATCCGTCATGAATCTGATGAAACCGATAGCGTCAACGAACTCGACATCGTTCAATCTTCCAGATCCAACTATCTCCGGAGTCAATTAGTGCCGTCGTCGGATCGTCACTGTCACCATTGATGGAGGTCAACAGAATAAGTCTCGAAACGCAGGAATAAGTCTCAAAAAACGAATGAATAAGTCTCGAAAACGCATGAATAAGTCTCGAAAAAATCATAAATAAGTTTCGAAACTGCAAATAAGTCTCGAATTTTCGAGAAAAAAAAATAAAAAGGAAAAGAGTAAGTTGGGGTATTTTGGTCTTATCACCTATTTTGGTGCTATTAAAACAAGACTTATTAATGTGGTGCTATTTGCATAAGCCCTCCCCCAAAAAGTGCTATTTAATTTTTGAACCCAACTTACAAAACTAGGGACCAAAGTTCCAAAAAAATAAAAAGCAAACAAAGTAAATAAAAACTCATAAATAATAAATATAGGGGCTAAATTGATAATCACCTGTTATTTTTGTGTTGCCAACCAATCAAAAGCGTTAAAATCTTTTCAAATAAAGAGTTGAAATAAGCAGAAAATCCGAATTATCTTATCTACGGAGTCAATATATTCTTGGGTGGTCACATTGAAATGTTTCTGGTCAAGTTCTACGTTTGAATATCAGATTGTCATTTTTTTTTGTTGTACAATAGATTGAGATCAAACGGCTGTCCAATAAATAGTTTATTAGGATTCTGGTAGGGTACCTAGCTCTTTTATAAATTGCATGCTTTTTTGTTTTCAATTTTCAAAATTTTTGACATCTTTGAAAAATTAGGTTGAATCCAATGATAATAAACTAGCTTAATAATATATTACTAACTTGTACGTTAACATGATTCGGGTTAGTCAAGAACCGTATCTTGAACTCAATTTTAAGAATTTTATCTAAAAGTAGGACATGTTTACTTCAAAGTTTTAACCCATATTATTATCATTTGATTTGTGAACTATTAGAAAACGACTCAAACTCATAATCTCAATTATTTAGATATGATAAGTTTACCATTAGATCACCTCAATTTCTATCAGTTGTTTTTTTTTTTAAGCATATATTACAAAAAAATATTTAAATTTATTCCCATGATATAATATCATCATATTCATAGGCAGGAATTAATAAAAACATTAAAATTTCAAACAAAAACAATTAAATTCTTCAATGTATAAAAATAAACACCCCTTTTTTTTTTTGAAAGAAAACCCTTTTCTTGTTAAATGTACATAAACAATGTGGTTAGGTTGTGTTTGACTAGTACCCATATATCTTTGAATACCTTTTTCTTCTATCTATCAATAAAGTCCAATAAAATTACGTCGCCAAAAGTAGGATTTAAAACACACGAAATTATGATGTTTTGGTGACATGTTATTTTGTTGTAGCTAGGATTATGTTTACTTGAATATAAGGTATCTCCAACCCATCACCATTCTCCAAATTGCTTCTCCAACCCATTACCAATTAGATGCGCTACCTTGTTGCAGGAGATGGAGCTACGCTAGATCTATCACACCATGTAGAAATAACGCAGCTCTTGCACTTCTTCTTTTTTTAAATTGTTTCATTTTTTTATTGATTGAAAGAGAATATCTACAAGAATATTCTTTTTAGAGAAAAATTTAGTGTAACGGGTCGGATATAAAAAAAAAAAAAAAAAAAACCCTGGTGTGTAAGTTGCTGCAATTTGTTGTAAAGTTATAACAAATTGGTACAATGGGTTGGAGATAGTCTAAATAATAGATATAGATAAGATGAATTAGAGCATCTCCAATGCAAATATGTATTTGGAGAAAATTGATTGCCACATAGGATAAATAATTAAAAAATTAGAAAAACCCTCTCAAATGCAATTATGTAACTTCGATATAGAGATGATGTGACAAAAAAAAAAAAGTTAAAGAATATAGAGTTGAGTTTCTAATTCTATAAATAGGTGACAATAGACAAAAGAAAGTTTTGAACACATGCTGTTTTCTTATTGGTTTATTTCTTTGTACATTTCAAGTATTTCATTTTGATTTGAATATTCGATTTTAGCACACGTAATTGTGTTAGCTTGTATCAACACGAACGTGTATATATATGATTCTTATTTAGGTCTTCTTTTTATTTTTTTGGGTGTAAAAGGGTCTTCTTTTTATTTTGTACGATGTTAAAGGGTGCATCTGTCTGTTGTATCGAAGATTTTCTCTACTTAAAAGTATGTCATGTGGGGCACCATCTTTACCCATATGTTATGTGGTACTTAAATTGTGTCTGTACCCGTCTATTCAAAACATAACATGTGATATTTGGTATATTTTTTTCCCAATGAAAAATAAAAGAAAAGAAACTTATATGGTGGTGTATTTTGCTCACGTGTTATATACTATGTGACTATGTGTACAAGCGCATGACATTGTGTGCCCACCCATTTAAAACACATGTGATATGTTATGCATGAACATATAGGTGACGTGGTACTTGTTCATGTTTAAAAACCGATTTTGATGACCAAAAGATATTTTTAATGCACTTAAATTTATTTTAAAACTTATTATTGACTAAATTAGAATTTGGTAAGTTGGTCCTAACTCCTGACAATTTAATTCTATTCGAATCAATTGAATTTGATTTTCCAATAAATTTAATAATCTATGTTCATCATCCATATTAATTAATACGTTGATTCCTTAGGGGGGTGGGTGGGTGGGCGGTTATGCATAGGGGTCATGGCAATAAAAATGCACCAAGTTTTAATTATGGAAAAATTATGATATAATAATATATAGATGATAATATTAGCTTGATTCATCCTATTATTTTTATAATATTAATTTATTAATTAATATATTTCACATTTTATTGCCCATGATTGTAGAATATAAAATCAATCTCTTTTCCTTTCATGATTTTAATTTTCAATAAAATAATAATAATAAAAAATAATTTCCTATTATTTCATACATTATTGTCTAGCTCATATTATTATTTAATATGTTTTCATGGTAAAAAGTTAAGTAAATATTGGTGGAGGCTCATATCTGAGATTCAAATATTGAGTGCTCGCTTATGGTGGGGTGGAAACGAAAAAGACCGGAAAATCCATTGGTGTACGTGGGATCGTATGTGTAAGCGCAAGAGGGAAGGGGGGCTTGGTTTCAGAGATTTGGAAACTTTCAATAGAGCCTTATTGGCTAAGCAAAGCTGGAGAATTGTCAAAAATCCTGATTCCCAGGCCTAGAAAATTATGAAAGGGTGTTATTTTCCCAATGGAACCTTGATGGCAGCCTTTAAGAAGTCCTCTGACTCTTTCATTTGGAACAGCATGTTATGGGGTAAGAGCATCCACAATGGTTCCTAAAAAGAGACTCATTTGCACTAGACCCACTTTTATTTTGATAAATAGTGTTACAATTGTAAGAAATTGGATCCAAAAAAAGAAACTCAAAAGTGGGCTCCACCCAACTAGACCCAAATTGGGTTCCAAATTTGAAACTCCATTTGGGTCTTGCCTAATGATTGGAGTTGGGTTCCCAACCTCTCCAATCATTGGGTTGGGCATATATATATATATATATAATTAAAATTAAAATATATAATTATTAATTTCAATAAATATATATATATATATAATGAAAAAAATAATATAAATTTAATATATATTTCAATTATTAAATTTAAATATATTATTATTAATTTCAATAATTATATATATTTATAATTTAAATATATTATTATTAATTTCAATAATTATATATAATGAAAAAAATATAAATAATTTTAATTTCAATTATAAAATTTTAATTCAATGAAATTTAAATAATTTGAATGAAAACATTAATTTTTTAATTAATTTTACTAGACTTGAAACTGAAACCGAACCGTCGGAACCGCTAGACCCGAACCGTCGGAATCGCCAGACCCCAACCGTCGAAACCGCCAAAACCGGACCACAACCGAGGAACCGGAACCAAACCTTCAAAACCAGAACCAAAATCGAACCTTCAAAACCTGAATCGGAACCGGTTTTGAAGGTTCGGAATCGAAACCGGAACCAAACCGAAACCGGCGCCATGTCTAATCTATACAATATTTTGTTTTAAATATTTATTTCTATTATTGATGTAATTCGGTTGTGATAATTTTAAATTAATAATTTTTTTAATTTTAAATTAATTATAATTTGTTAAATAATTATTGATAGTGTTGATATTTTAAATATATTATATAATTTAATTATTATTATAAATATAATATTTTAAAGAAGAGTAATGATTGTTTGGAAAAAAAAATGGAAAAAATGGATCCACTTTTACTTTTCCGATTTAGTCCCATTGTGGGAAAAAGAGACGCAAATGAAATGGATCCAAATGGTAAGATCCATTTTTTAAAAACAATACTTATTTTTAATGATGTGGCAATAAATGGGTCTTGCTTTTAAGATCAACCATTGTGGATGCTCTAAGGGCATTCTTGAGGCGGATATGAGATGGTGTGTGGGGGATGGGACTGCTATTAGCATCTACAAAGACAACTGGATTCCCAGTTCCTCGTCCCTAAAGATTCTATCTCCCCCTAATCTTGGTAGGGAAGCTACTGTGGACAGCCTTATAACTCAAACCGGAAGCTGGAATTTGCAGGTCCTGAATCAGAATTTCTCTAAAGACGAAGTGGATGGCATTCTCCAAATTCCTATTGGTAGTAGAGGGATCGCTGATACTCACATTTGGCATTTTAAGAAAAATAGTTGCTACTCTGTTAAGAGTGGTTATTGGGTTGGTAAAAGATTAACCTCTCAGCGGCTCGGCCTAGCCCATCCAATTGTGGTGTGTTGATGAATTGGTGGAACAAGCTTTGGAAACTTTAACTTCCCCTGAAGATTAAAATCTTCATTTGGAAAGCTTGTTATAATTAGATTCCTACTCTGTCAAATCTGACTCGAAGGAAAATTGTGACGGATGATAAGTGTCCTATTTGCAAAAGGGTTAGTGAGACCACTTTACATGCTTTGTGGGATTGCAAAGCTCTCAAATACTCTCGTTCTAACTGGCTTCCTATGTCTGTGGTAGGAGGAAGGTTTTACTCAAATTTTTTTGACCTGATCAGGGATTGCTCGACAAGGTTAAGCACGGATGAGCTGAAGTTGTTCTGCGTTAGCAGCTGGAGGATTTGGTACTTTCGAAATTCCCTCTTTCTTGATAACGGTCACCAGCGTAATTTGGATATTGGGTGGTGGAGTAGAAATTATATTGCTCAGCTCAGGTCATTAAGGATGGCAAAGGTGTGAGGCAGGTGCCTGTGGACAAGGGGATTGTTTCTTGGAGGCCCCCAGATTCTGGGCTCTTTAAACTTAACTGTGATGCTATTATTGGCAAGGGTGTGAGCAAAACTGGTATTGGGATTGTTATTAGAGATGATGCTGGATTCATTTTGGCTTCTTGCTCCCAATTTGTGACCGCTAATTTTGATCTTGAAACGGCTAAGACCATGGCGATATACGGGGGTCTCATTTTCAGCAGGGATTGTGGCTTAACCCCGTGCATTTTGGAGTCTGATGGTGAGACTGTGGTTAAGAGGATTGTTGATGGTTGTCTTCTGGATGCTAACAGTGCTGCCATTCTTGCCAATATCGCTAGTTTGTTGGCTCAGTCTGTGAACACAAGCGTGATTCATATCCCCAAGGAGGCCAATTGCGTCGCTTTTGAGCTGGCTAAGAATGCTATGAGTATTGACGAAGACCTATTCTGGCTTGAAGACTTTCCTGGATGTATTAAATCTTTAGTTGAGGCTGAGAAGTGAGAAGCCTTCCTAGTTTTTTTTTTTATTTTATTTTATTTTTATTTTTATTTTTTTATTTTATTTTATTTTTTTATGTTGTTCTGGTTTCTTGTTTGTTCCTCAAAATAAAAATATATATATATTAGTGGATGCTTACTATCTTATTTTACAATATTCGTTGTATCTTGATACAATTCTTTGAGTTTTACTCTATATTGTTTGTTAATTACATGATTTTTTTTTTTAACATTTCGTTCTAGATGATTTTCGAGATATAAAAGAGCCGTAAATTACATTTTAATTCTCAAATTTATTTATTTATTTTTTGTGATACTACCTTTAAGACTAAAAGGGTATCACGTTTTTTTAACAACTTATTTCTTAAAGATTAATAATTTGTCATGCATGAATTTGGATATTAATTTTTGTGTTGGCCCCCCAAAGCCAAATTTCTAGCTTCGCCCTTGAGTTGATTGGTGTTCCATCAAAGAAATCGAATTATTTAACTCAATCTAATTCAATTTTTTAAAAATAAATAAATCTGACACCGAACGAATCAGAGGTCTATCGAGACATGTGTCAAACGCTAAGCTATATGTGCAGTCTGAATGCCTACTCTCGTAACTAAAAGTATCTACTCTTACAACACCGCGAAGAAAAGACTAAACCGAACTCTAATCAAGGATAATATTAATCTAAATCATGAACTTTATACATCACTTAATGTTTATAGTGAAATTCAAGTGCCACCTTAATTTAATACACAATGAAATCCAATTTAACTCGCTTTTTTGAGTTTAGAGTGGAATTCAAGTCTCACTTTGCTTATAAATAATATGTATTGAGAGACCATTTTCCCTTATACGAGAGTAACTATTTAGACCTTATTCGTAATGTTTGATTTAAATGGTTCTTGACAAACTCTATCCCAACCAAAACTCAATCAATTTGATAAGATAATCTAAGAGACCAAAAGCCACTTTTGACTTTTCTTCATTATTTATAAAGGAATCAAGAATAGGAATGATCCAGCGACCAATATAGTAAGCAAATAATATGATCAACAGGTCAATATAGCTCCATGCCTCCATCTCTTGATTTTGATTACACACAAAAAAAGAGTCAGAAGAATCAAAATGTGAAACAGAAGAAAAAGCAAGAGCAAACAACATGCAACGTTGGAGTTCAAATAGCCACAAACATAAAGTTGTAAAATTAACAAGAGAAGAGAATGCCTACCACACAAGCTTCAACCATTCTCTACTATTAAAAAAATACTTCTCTTATAGAGAATTCATCAACACATAGAAGGCACTTCAAATTTCAGTTACAATAGAGTTGGTGAGGCAATTATTGGCCAGAAAAGAAAATGGGTTTGGTGGGTAAATGGGTCGGGTGGGTTATTTTGGTGGTGGGTTTGGGTATTAGGTTGGAAGCAAGTACTCATGAAGGTAGAAGGGGATATGAATTGCCAATGAATTGTAGGAAGTTAGAGTGTGCTCCATATGAGGTGATTGAGAGCATAAATGAGTTTGAAATCAGAAGTTATAGAGATGCTATGTGGGTTTCAACTTCTCCAATCAACTCTACTTCCTACAAGAATGCTACTGCCAAAGGCTTTGACATGTAAGCATCTCTCTCTAGATCTATTATTAATTTGTTACGTTAATAGGACATGTAACGTTATGTATTAACAAAATTTTAGAAGCGTATTTAATTTTGTTTTTAGTTAATAGTGTAATCATACTTTACACTCATTAAAATTGGATGGGACAAAATCTTTAATAGAGAAGAATTTTCTATTGATATGAGTTTTATATGTACACAATTAAATGATTACGTGTCATAAAATTAATAGTAAAATATGAATAAAGAATTGTGAATCTTCCTACAAAAGAACATGCTTACAAGCACAAATTTGCAATTAATTTTTATTTATATGAATTTCATTATAAATTAAGGATTTTCATTTAAAGTCTTAACTTTTCACTTATTTATTTACTAACTTTTTGACAAGCTTAAAGAATCCATCATTAGCCCCCCGTTAATCTATTCATAACATTTCAAGATACTTTCGGCTTAAAATATTGTCCGATATAATGATGATATTCTTAATATCAATTCGGTCAAAATTGTAAGAATATCATAACTATATTAGAAATTTTATCAATATTTACTTCTTTAGTCATTGGACCCGTTGTAAGAGTAGACAGAAATCATACTAATAATCCGCATTTGATAGCTTTTAATTATGAGTAATGCTACATTGTCCAAATTTGGTGCACAAATGATGTGGCAACAATGTAGACCATTCATTTAAATCATACAAATTTAATACAATTTAAATGAATGGTCTACATTGTTGCCACATCAGTTGGGTACCAGATTTAGGCATCAAATTTGGACAACATAGCATTACTCTTTAATTATATATATAATTATTTCATAGACACTCAACTAGATCTTCTTTAATTAATTATTTACTTTATTTATTTCTCAGTCTATTCTCATACATCCAAGGCAACAACAATCAAGCAGCAAAGATGAACATGACAGCACCAGTTTTGGTAAACATTTTGCCCTCAAAGTCAAGAGGACCCTTTTCCTTTAGCAACTCATCATCATTTGTGGTGCATTTCTACATTCCCAAAAAGTACCAAAAAGACCCTCCAATTCCATCATCACCCCAAGCACACCCAGTGAAGCTCCCCCCAAAACACAAGAAGAAGTATTTTATTGCAGCTGTGAGGAGATTTGGTGGTTACATGGATGATTCAAACATTCCCACTCAAGCTCTAGCTTTGAAGAAAAGTCTCATGGGCACCATCTATGAATCTCAAGCAAGTGGGGAGATTGTGCCTTATAGTGTTGCTGGCTACAATTCCCCATTTGAGTCGGAGAATCGTGTTAACGAAGTCATGTTCTGGTTCAATAAAAACTAATAGTGTGTTTGTCGAAACATATTGGCATCAAAATACACTTCTGGATATCTATTTCCATAACATTAGGGAGAAAACACTTAACGGATACTTTTTACCAAAGCACTCTTTATAGCACACCTTAACTATCATAGAAATAGTAATCAAAGGTGGAAAATAAGAAAGTAAAACCATCTTTGAAATTGAAACAAAAGTATAGTTTTTTTATTTTACACAACATTGTTTTACTTTAAATTTTCTTTGATCGAACACCCACTTGATGCAAAAAAACAAAGAAAAGAGAGAGAGATCTAAACCATCAATTACATAAAAACATAAGTGGCAGACAAAGACCTATGACCAATGTCTTCCAAGATTATCTCTCAATTTTATTTTTATTCTACTATTATCAATAATTAAATACAAGATTTTACTCCAACAAGAAGTCATTATTTAACTAATCCTATAATTTGGTCAAAACTAGTTCTAATGATTGCATTGGTTTCTGCCCATGATTTTCAAAAACAAATTGGGAAACATGTGGGAGATAAAAAAATTAAGGATAACCTATTTGAAACTTATCTCTCTTTCCCATGTATTCACTCACCAACTAATGTTTGTCCACTCACTAAGCGACATCTCAACTGCCATGTGTGTTGGGATAAAAATGGTGAGATTATAGGTGGGATGTATAGCATTACTACTTTGTAATTAATGCATAAACTTCAAAAGTAATAAGAATCTTCTACCATTAGTTGACCGTTTAAAAAGTGTTCAAATGAACACAAAAAAAATTAAGAATCTCTAAACCAAAATTGGATTTAAATTATATGATGGAAGAATTTAAAATTTAAATCTCATAATGTAAGTAAAAGTCAAGAATATCTAAAGATAAAATGGATTTAGTTTTGGACCAAGCACATTATGGGTCATGTTATAAAAGCAGAGTGGCCTTTTAGGTGGATTTTTCAATCCTATCAAAATGTCTTTCTAATCAGCAAAGGAAATAAAACAAAACCACGATTCTCTTGAAAGCGGTGTTATTGGCACCCCTATACTGATATAATAATATCTCATTTTTAAAATTATGTAGTGTTTTTTTTTTCTTAATCAAAATTATTAAAAGAGATATACAGTTAAAAATAAAAATAAAATAAAAACCCCAAATTCAATTACTTTGTTTACTTAATTAAATCAAAATTTTTAAAGTTGGAGTATTATTAGGTTGATAGTGGTGTGTGCCAATGGCACACTCAAACTATATTGCATATCAACAATAGTCAATATTGTAAACCATGCAATATAAACTGTATTTTTTATATCATATAGGACGAATATTTTTTCTTCAAGTTGTTATTTCACAATTTCGAAATTCTATAATTTTTGTCATTATGCTTTCAAAATCATTTTAAGATTTTCCTCTTCTCTTCTCAACAGCATCACTTGACAGTAAAATTTCTTGCTGCCACAAAATATTAAATTTAAATTTAAACTTCAACAACAAAGAAACAAAGATATATGGAAGCAAATTTAAGCAGTCAGAAAATCACACAAGCCACTCAGAAGTAATTATGTAAATTCATGAGAGAAGCCTAAATCGGATTAATGATAGAAATCAAAATGAAGGAATTCAAAAAACCATCCAAATGAAATATGGCTACCAGGTCATTATCCTTATCGAAATTAAAGTTCCATTAATTTGAATTCTAGAAGATCCTAAAAGTAGTGTTGTGGTGATTTCCTTAATTTACTGTTTGATATCCTACAACTTTTGACTACTAACATTCATTTGAATCTTGAAAAGTCAAATTAAAATGCATAATATTATCCATAATAACATCTGAGTTGAACTAAATACTCCCAACTAAATGTATAATCAAATGTAATATGTATTCACCCATTAGTCACTCTTTGGATAAAAACTGTTTTGAAGATCAGTCATAATGTGATACAAGACAAACACTCCATTTGACATAAAAGAACCAGAAGTTTTGTAGTGCATGTAATTTTTAGAGTTACAAACTAACGTTTCCTCTGCATGCATGCATGCTAATCATATAATTCTAGCCCTAAAATAAAAAACCTTTACGGTTTATCAAAAACATGTAAACATGCTCATACATCCCATCCATTTACCATAATAAACCAATTACTATAGAGCAAACAATGTTAGATGATTTCTCAAAATATTTACCTTTCCATATTCATCTAGCCACTTTTCTTCCTCAGACGCATATAGCCATTTCTCTACTTTGTTCAAAATATCCTTCCTGCCTATAGCTTCCTCTTTTGCCTTGGCAATCCTGATCATCCAAGCTTGAAAGTAGATTAGACAAATCCTGCATGTGAAGGCAAGGTTGGCACAATAATCACATGGAAACTTATTGTCAATGAAGAAAAAGGGTTCGTGAGAAATAATATATGAAACAGAATTAGAGAAGTTTCATAACCTATTAACTACAGTGACAAAAACATTAGCAAAAACTAAAATCAATTAAAAATATCAACTGATATTCTGGAAGAGATACGTACAATTTAAATCGAACAATATTCATTATGAAAGTGTTTGTCGATCTGTTCGTAACTAGTGCGTTCTCTAAGAACTCAATCCGGTCCGGTTTGTAAAAATTGTCGATTCAATCCAATTTCAATTATACTGAATTAGTTTAAGTTTTACTACAACGAGAGACAACAACGATTAGAAACTTAAGTTTTAAGCTTTTATAAGGCCAATGAGAATCTCTCATGTAACATCACTATATCTACATACATATGAACCCCTATGTAGATTTCTTCAAGCTCATTTTGCCTCTTGAATAGTGCTGGCAAAACGGGCCGGGCCTGACGGGCGGCCCGTCAGGCCCGGCCCGCTAGCTTAACAAGCCAGGCCCAAGCCCTTTAAGCTAGTGGGCCAGGCCCTTTAAGCTAGTGGGCCAGGCCCTTTAAGCTAGTGGGCCATGCCGGGCCCCATGTGTGGAGTTCGCGGGCCGGGTCCGGTCCGGCCCGCTAGGCCCGCGGACTCTAAAAAAAATTGCAAAATTGGATTCTGGCAGGCCTTAATGGGCCGGCCCATGGGCCTGGCCAACGGACGGCCTATGGGCCCGGCCGCCAGAATTCAAATTCAAATTTTTATTTTTTTCAAAATTTGAATTTGAGGGGTTGCTTTTGTAATTGGCCAGGTGGCCGTTGGTGACTGTTGGAGGGGTGGAAAAAAAATCCAAAACTTTAAAAATTTACACTTTTTTAAATCTTTTACAATTTTTTCCAATTATACCCTAACCTAACATTTTCCTATAAATACTCTCATCACTCTCACCTCATTCTCTACATTTTCTCTACTTCCCTACTCTCTTATTCTCTCTATTCTCTACAATCTCCAACATCTCTCACTCACTCTTTCAACAATTTTGTAATTTATTTTATTTATTTAATATATTATTTATATACTATATACTATACACTATACACTATAAAATATACATTATATATTATATATTTACATACCTCCCACTCTCTAGTCTCTACATATTCTAAGGCTCTTACTCAAAGGTATTGTCTTTTTTTTTTTTTTTTTCTTTTTTAATTAACTTTCATTTGTTATTTAATTATTAACTATTATTAATATGTTTATAACTAATGTTATTATTTGTTATGTTGTTAGGTATTCAATATTTCAATTGATTAATTAATTCCACACTCTCAAGTCTCAACTCTCAACTTTCAAGCCTCCAATTTAAGGTTAGTATGTCTACTTCTCTACTTTTGTTATTAATAACTTTTTATATAGTAATTATTATTATTTAGTGATTAGTATGTGTGTAGTTATTAGTTAATATTGTTGTTAGTAATATGTTAATTTTATGTTTTTTTATTGTGAGTTTAACAACAAAATAATAATTAAAAAAATTAATTCCTAATTTTTTTCAAAATTTTCGAAATTATTATTATATTACAAAGATTATGTTTTGTTTTATTTTATTTTTTTGGTAGAGTTTAAGAAGAAAATAATAATTTAGACAAATTAATTCTGAAATTTTTTAAATTTTTTTGAAATTAATAATATATTAGAATGATTATGTTAATGTTTTTTGTAGAGTTTAAGAAGAAAATAATAATGTAAAAAAACTAATTCCGAAATTTTTTAATTTTTTTTAAATTAATAATATATTAGAATGATTATGTTAATGTTTTTTTGTAGAGTTTTAAGAAGAAAATAATAATTTTAAAAAATTAATTCCGAATTTTTTTAAAAGTTTTTGAAATTAATAATATATTAGAATGATTAAGTTAATGTTTTTTGTAGAGTTTTAAGAAGAAAATAATAATTTAGACAAATTAATTCCGAAATTTTTTAAATTTTTTTGAAATTAATAATATATTATAATGATTATGTTAATGTTTTTTGTAGAGTTTAAGAAGAAAATAATAATGTAAAAAAATTAATTCCGAAATTTTTAAAATTTTTTTTTTAAATTAATAATATATTAGAATGATTATGTTAATGTTTTTTTGTAGAGTTTTAAGAAGAAAATAATAATTTTAAAAAATTAATTCCGAATTTTTTTTAAAGTTTTTGAAATTAATAATATATTAGAATGATTAAGTTAATGTTTTTTGTAGAGTTTTAAGAAGAAAATAATAATTTAGACAAATTAATTCCGAAATTTTTTAAATTTTTTTGAAATTAATAATATATTAGAATGATTATGTTAATGTTTTTTGTAGAGTTTTAAGAAGAAAATAATAATTTTAAAAAATTAATTCCAAATTTTTTTAAAAGTTTTTGAAATTAATAATATATTAGAATGATTATGTTATGTTTTTTTGACATCATAATCATGTCTCGAAACCAAAGATGCACACATAATGTTTGATATTATAATTCCAACTTTGAAAATTTTATTAATTTTCAAAGTTGGAATTATAATATCAAATATTATGTTTGCACACATATAGTTGCATACTGAGTACTCTGTCCACAAAATTCTCAAAGTTACGAGTCATACTAATTAACGAATGTCCAGAGATTCTTCCATCTAGATGACAATCTGACAGAACTCATGTTTTAACCTGTGTTTTGTCATTGAGATGGAAGAAATCTCTCGATGTTCGTTTACAATCTTAATTTCGATGATTAATTGATTATGATTATAAACTTGGTACCGACGAGTCACTTTGAGAATTTATTAATTTGATGGACAAAGTACTCAGTATTTGTCAATGCAAATTTTGATGAATATGTTTTTTTTTTTAGAAAAATTAATTCCAATTTTTTTTTTTAATTGTTGAAATTAATAATATATTAGAATGATTATGTTTTTTTTTTTTAAGAGTTTAACAACAAAACAATAATTAAAAAAAAAATTACTATTTTAATTGTGTAAATGTATAATTTTTATTTTTATGTATAATTTGTTATTTTTATATAAATGTATAATTGTATCTGTGACATTTAATCATTTATTTAATTATAATCTTAGGAAAATGAATCCTGGAGACTTGAACCTGAACCCCGGTAACTATTTACCGGAGGAGGAGATCAACCGATTATTCAATGAGTTCCATCCCGATCTCGATCCCCCTAGTAGTATGGGTGCAGGACCTTCTTCCTCGACACTGAATTCGAGTAAGAAGAGGAAGAAGAAATCGGAGGTGTGGGATTGCTTCAACACTGTAATGATAAAGAATATAGATGGTTCTGAAGTTGAGCGTGCCCAATGTAAGTATTGTCAATCTCTACTCACCAGTTCAGGTAAGGGAACTAGTCATCTCAAGAGACATAGAGACAAATGCATGGCTTCCCATGGGCAAGTCAATACAACTCGACAAACCCAACTACAACGGAACCCAGATGGTTCTGTGAGTACATGGCAGTATGACCCTGACCGGGTCAGAGAGCAGGCGGTGTTGTACTGTGCTGCAACTGACCAACCCATAGGTTTTCAAGATAACCCTCATTTTCAATATTTTATTAATAATGCTTTTAACCCCCAATATGTCCCTGTTTTTAGAAACATAGTTAGGAGCGATTTGATCCGTACTTTTCAAAAACGTAGGACTGAATTGATTTATGAATTGCAAAATATTTCTTTTTCAATTGCATTAACGTCCGACATCTGGAGTGGACGATCAAAACAAGATTATTTATGTGTCACTGGACACTATGTAGACACCCAATGGATTTTACAAAAAAAGCTCCTTGGTTTTCGTGTCATGGATTATTCACACACTGCACAAAATATTTTTCAGGTTATTATGTCCATTATACAAGATTATGGCATTCAGAACCGCATCATGTCAATTACTTTGGATAATGCATCTGCTAACTCCAAAGCTATAGAATTTTTCGTTAATTCTAACATCCCTAATATCGCGGGAAATTTTTTCCATGCCCGTTGTGCATGTCACATTATAAACTTGATTGTAAAATCAGGTTTAAAGCAGTTGGAAAGTCAAATCGACAATATTAGGGGGGCTTTGGGTTGGATTATGGCATCTAACCAAAGAATTGCTGAGTTTGCCAGATTTTGTAGATCAAAGGATCTAATACCCCGTAAATTCCAAGCAGATATGCCGATAAGGTGGAACTCAACATATTCAATGTTGAAATCTGTTTTACCATATTCTTCAGAAATTACTAGTTTTTATAACCTGAACACCACCAATGACATCGGACGTGAAAAACTCACAGATGGTGATTGGTATGTGGCCACTGTTTTTGTTGAATTTTTACAAGTTTTTTATGATGCTACTGTAGAATTTTCTGGGGTTTATTACCCCACATCTCCTCTTGCACTTCATAAACTTTATGACATGGCTGATTTACTTAGACAATATAGTGACAATGTGATGGTAGCTTCCGCTGTTGCTGCTATGCAAACAAAATATATAAAATATTGGGGGAAAATTCCTCTTTTGTATGCCTTTGGTATTGTTATAGATCCTAGGTTCAAATTTAATGGTTTAGAATTTTTTTATACTACTTTGGGTGAGGCTCTAGGATTAAGTGAAACGGATGTTGCTGAACATCTTAGTACACTGAAATCCCAAATGTTCAAGGTTTTTTCTATTTATGAGAACAGGTACAGCGACGGAACAGCGGAACCGGCACCTTCTCAGCAACAATCCCAACAACAATCGAAGCTCATGAAATTTTTTTTCAACAAGGCCACAAGGCCCACAACTTCTCACGCTTCAGGAAGTTCGAGTCCAAGTCAAAGTCAAGCTCAACGAAAACACGTGGAGCTGAACCGATATCTGAGTACAGAGTACTCCATCACGGATAACGATGACTTCACAACCAATGATCTTCTGAAATGGTGGCGCGGCAAGAGAAACAGCTTCCCTATTCTATCGAGATTAGCATGTGACGTCCTTGCTATCCCGATTTCAACAGTTTCATCTGAGCAGGTGTTCAGCACAGCCGGACGAATTCTAGAAGACAGAAGATGTTCATTGGCCCCTGATGCCGTCAAAGCATTAACATACCTTAAGGATTGGCAAAATGCAAGATTCAGACGACAACATCAACTTGAAAATGAAGAACTCATGGATGACTTCTCCACCATGACCATTGAAGAGAGTTCTGGTAGCAACCAGCAGACGAGCTAATGTAATTGTAAATACTTAATTTTTTAATTTTTTTTTTTCCGATTGCACTCTTTTTCCCTTACCAAGTTTTTATCCCATTGGGTTTTTCTTGGTAAGGTTTTTAACGAGGCAATCATGATTTGTAATTTATACTTTTCAACACAAATTTAATACGAAATTACAAAAATATTATTCATCGAAAACTAATTAAGTGTTGTATGAAATGAAGAATGTTATATTTCATATTCAAATTATTACATTAATAATTACACAACATTATTAGTTTATTACAATGTATTAAAAAAATGTTTTTTTAAAAAAAATTCGAAGCTCGTTGGGCTCGGCCCGTTTAGGCCCGTCAGGGCCCGGCCTGTCCCATAACAGGCTTGGGCCCAAGCCGGGCTCACCATTTCACCTAATGGGCCGGGCCGGCTCGGCCTGTTTCGCTAACAGGCCGGCCCGGCCCGTTTTGCCAGCACTACTCTTGAACACCAACTCCTTCATCTTGCTGGCTTTAAGAATATTCAATCTCTCAACTTCAAGCTCTACCTAACAATAGTAAAAATAATAATAAGAATTTCCAAAAAGGATACAAAACAATTTCTATATACTAAAAATTCCAAAAACAAATTACAGACAATATAAATCGATATATCACTTGCTCAATGACATCTAGATCAAGACTCCCCTGCATTGGCACCTCATCAATCGAGGAAGAAATTAAACTAGAAACAGAGGTAAGTTTTTCGGGCTCATCATTATTTGTTTCCAAGAGGTTCCATATATAGCATCATCAGAGTGCTCACAAGACCTTGAAGCTACAGTAAAACAAAATAAACATTGAGAGTTTGAACATATCAATTCTATTATAGCAAATTAAAACAATGCAATGTAATTAGTTCTGAATCGTAAAACTTTTCAACATTTTCTCTAAAAATCTAAGTATCTTCTAATTTAACAATTCCAGAAGTCTCCTTAAGAACTCTTAGCTCTAATCGTGTTAGGGGCAAAATCAATCCTTAGTCTATTGGGAAAATTATTTTTCATTTAAAAAATAAAACTATTATCATACAACGAGCGTGTTATAGAAATGAGCTCCTAAGTATAATGCAAAAAAATAAATTAATAACTCTATCAATAATAAACTTGGGTTCCTCAAGCATAGAGATGGCTCATTAAAATCCTTAATCAACAACTCCAATTCAATTTTTAAATATCTCTTATGTCCACTTTATTTTCACTTTTGAACATTTATTGAGGTTTACTCAAACAAATCGAAGAGAGGAAAAGGAACAATCATTGTAATATCAAAATTTGAAGCCTTTGATGTTTCTCTTGCTTTAGTGACTGGATCACATCCATCAATCTAGACAACGTGTCATTACTAATGTTCTTTGAATGACCGATTGTTGGATCACTCAAGCTTGGATGAACATCTTTTACGGTCTCAATGAAATCAAATAACATCACCAATGACATCTCATGAATAGTATTGATATGGTGGTTAACTTTCTATAACCGGAGAAGCGGTAGATAAAACCATAAAACATAGGACTAACATTACCAAATGACAAAACTGTTATATTCATAATATGACCCTTATGATGACTAGGGATGACAACAGGTCGGGTTCGGGTGGGTTTTGTAAAATCCAAACTTGAACCTGTGAAACTTTGTGTCACCTATACCCGTTCGCGAACCTATGAAAATAAACGGGTTCGAGTTAGAGTTTCACCCGCGGGTTTTTGGGGCACCCACAGGCCACACCCGCCCATGATCCCGTGAAACTAAACAGATCCACGAGTCACACCCGTTAACCCGCAAACATTTAATAACACTTAATAGAGTGAAAACTTCTATACTATTTAAAATATATGAAATATTATAATTTTAAAGATTAAAAACACTTGATAGAGTGAAAACTTGAACTCATTTCAAATGTGTTTCTTAGTTGAGACAAGAGGCCAATCACATTATATATACAGTTAATAGTAGAACCTTGCACTCTTGTTTTTTCAATGTGGGCACACAACATTCACTAGGATATGTCTCCCTGCCAAGCATGCTTTCGTAGGCAGCTAGTGATGGCTGGCCTTCTACAAAAATATTTTCAGTTTCGGAGGGAATAAGTGAATTTTTTATATTTTATTCTCTATATGGTTAAAATGTTTCCATTGGAGTTTAAATTTATATTATTTTAAATAATAAATATTATACAATTTTTATTTATACGGGTTTGCAGGTTCACTCGTGGGATCATTTTCCCAACCTGCACCCATGCCCGAACCTGCTGGGTTTTTATTTATACGGGTTTACGAGTCATAAATTCACCATCCAAATCCAACCGTACAAGGTCTGGTTCGGGCAAGTGCCCGCTGGTGCAGGTCAAATTGCCATCTCTAATGATGGCTAAAGGAAGAAAAAATAAACCTTCTCTTTTGGTTGTCCTTTAACTCTCTTTCCAAAGTATTTGGGGTAACCAAATACCAATCCCAGAACGGGAAAAATTCCAATAGCAAAATAGAAATAATATCATAAAAAGGAATAATCATTGTAATATCACATTTTGAAACCTTTGATGTTTCCCTTACTTTTGTGACTAGATCACACTGTCAATCTGGCCTACATGTCATTACTAATGCTCTTTGATTGCCGATTGTTGGATCACTCAAGTTTGGATGAACATCATTTACAGTCTCAAAGAAATCAAATGACATTACTAATGATAACTCATGAATAGTATTGATATGATGGTTAACTTTCTATAACCGAAGAAGCGGTAGATAAAACCATAAAAACACAGGGCTAACTTTACCAAATGACAAAACCGTTACTTTCATACAATGACCTAAACCGCTTATGATGACCAAAAAGAAGAAAAAATGAACATTCTCATTCAATGTCCTTTAACTCTCTTTCCAAGGTATTTGGGGTAACCAAATACCAATCCCAGAACGGGACAAACTTCCAACATCAAAATAGAAATAATATCATGAAATGAACAATAATTGTAATATCACATTTTTGAAGCCTTTGTTATTTCTCTTGCTTTATTGACTAGATCACACCCGTCTATCTAGCCAACGTATCATTGCTGATGATATTTGATTGATTGATTGTTGGATCACTCAAGCTTGGATGAACATTGTAAGATCCTTTATTTGTATTGGCTTGATTCCATTACAAAACTCTCTTTATTTGTATTAGTTGTTGCTTAGGTGATTCTTGGAAGAAATAAGCCTCAAAGGTGAAGAAGCAACATCTTGTGCAAATCTCGTCTTCAAGAGGAACATCGCATACTTGGATGCTAAGGTATCAAGATTCTTCTTTCTCTTGCAAGGCGTTAGCGCACACACACACAATTCATATATGTGTGTCCCTGCATCGTAGTTCAAATATGTGGTAATGTGGTATAAAAATTTCACACACATTTAGCGTGCACATGCATTTATCTCATTGTTGACAATCTTGTAGAATTGCATGTTTTCTCACTATCGCTTAGATATGGCATGCTTGTGTTGCATAGTGTTTATTTGTTTGTTTTTATTGTGTTTTAGACTTGAACATGATCTTATTTGATTCCTTATTGAGTTCCGGTTGTTTCGGTTACTCATTCATTAAGTTTTGGGTCCATACGACGTAGTTATGCTACTTTGCATTCTCATTTGTTGAGTTGTATTCGTCGTCGTTTTCCGAGATGAATTCTCAACTATTTGTCAAAGTTTCATAGTCTTTGTTGTGTGTGAGGGAGTCACGGTTCATAATCTAAAAACGGATTCGAATTCGGAGTTCGGATGCCCGAATACGGCTGAAGAACGCGAGAGGTGCGCAAGAGAACCAAGCTAGCCAAAGGCCATGGCATGGCCACCACGTGTGGAGGCCATGTGCCACACGGCCCAGCATGCCCTCTGGTCCCGTGTGGCACACGCGCCCTACACGGGGACAAGGCTGAAATGCCTCTTTTGTTTGGACAAAATTGCCCTTCTTCTCCTTCCTTTAAATGCCTTCTCTTCCCTCAATTTCCAATTACTTGAAGAAATTTCTGCAGAATTCTTCAACATTTTCGTTTTCTTATTTTGATCATAACTCTCTCATACGAACTCGAAATTGAGTGATCCAAAGCCAAAATTATTGGTCTTGAAGAGAGCTACAAACCCCAAGCATTTTCAGAGCCATTTGACTTCGCCATTTTTCCCAGCACACTGATTTCAGTCCGAGGTTCTTTGGTTGTATGTGAAACTTCTTCTCTTTCAATTTCTCTTGATCATCTCTATGATTCTTTCTAATTGATTGTTGAAATATGTTGAGAAGTATGTTAGATCATATTCTAGGGTTGCATGATTGATTAGGTAATTGAGTTTAGTTTTGTGATCTCTCTTGAACATATTTTTGCTAGACTTGATTTTGCTTGAAATTGCTTCTAGAAATTGATTGTATGATGTGCTTCATGTTATCTTCTAGATTCAATTTCATGATATAAGAACTAAGGTTTTTGTGACATATGTTGAATATCCTAATCTTGTTCTTATTGTTTTGGCATGCTTTGATTTCTAGATAGATTTGTGGTTGTGTGTTGATAGTATATTCTAGATTTTCATTAAGCATGTTCATAGAGTGTGTTTGATCTACTTACTCTATTTGTGTGTGTTTGCATCATTTGCATCACCTAGATCATTGCCTTGTAATAGGTTGAAGTCTCTTGTAAAGTGAGTGAAGCTTTGTCTTGAGCAAGAAGACTTGGTTAGGAAAGGATTCCAGATAGCCAAGCAAGAAGCCTTAGTTAGAATCAAGGTGATTCGGATAACTAAGCAAGAAGTCTTAGCAAGGAGTTTGATACTCCGGATGGTTAAGCTAGGAGAGCTTAACTAGGATCTTTTGATCTAGATTGCGAAACAATGAAATCTTTCTAGAGGCTTTTTAGTCTTGGATAGAAAGTTGCTCTCTAGAGGTGTGAGATACATCTTGGATAGAGAGTAGGCTAGGTAATTCACTAGGCCTTTGAGAGGTGATTATGATTTGATAGCTTGAAGTGGATGTCATAGTGTTGATAGCTTTAAGTGTGTAAGTTCTTTTCATATACTGGATTTGCTTTGCCGGTGGTTGTGGATTCAACCCGTGGATGTTTCCTCTTTGAGGTTTTACCACGTAAAAAACATTGTGTCTCATTTTTGCTTTATATTTCCTTATCTTCCATATGTTCACTTGTATTGATTCTTTTGTATATTGATGCTTACATGAATTGATTCATATTATACAATTACTATATCATTTCAAGTATTCATTTCATTCTTATATTCCGCATTTTTGAATATTGGAAGAATTTGAGACTATTCCTACTCACCCCCCTACCCCCCCAGGTTTAAAACACTACTGCTTTAAGGGAATTTCAATCATTTACAATCTCAAAGAAATCAAATGACATCACCAATGACAACTCATGAATAGTATTGGAGTACGTATATTGACACCCATAAATATAATAAGCACACCCATATTTATAAGTACACCCATGTCTAAAATTTAAAATTAAAACATTACTATAAACACTCATCTAAATACCATTAGTACCCTTATTTAAATGAATATTTTCATTTTAATACAATTTATTTATAAATCATCATAAGTTATTAACATACCCAATTTTACAAATGATAAATTTTTTTATAAACCCTCAGTATTTGAAGTTTCAGGTATCACCGCTTCACAAGTAGGTGAGCGGTCAAATTCATGTTTTAAATTCTTCTATTAACATGTTGATCTTAACTTACACACAATTTTGATTTTATTTATGCAATTATATAAGAAATGGAAGTCTTTTTGCAATTGCATGATTACTTATTGTATATCTTTGAAGGTCAATGTAGAAGTTGTGTTTGAATTGCCTAAACTAGAAGAGGCTGATGAGTTCATTAATCCTAGTATGGTTGATCCCCAACTTCTCTACAATGATAAAAAGGAATCGATCTCTAGCAAATTATGACCTTTCGGTTTTTTATCTTTGGCAACAGAGGAGTTGACAGAACAAACAGCTATTTTCTTTCAAATTTTCAGAGGCCATAATAGATTTGTAGCGTCATGTGCAGTGACTAGTGTCACGAAAATGAGCTATGCCTCCAGAGTTTCTAACCAGTTGGTTGATGGTCTAGCCAAGAGGGGCCTGTTGAGGACAGGGAAAATGTTGTCTGGAAAGTGTTTTAGTGTTTTTTTGCTTCTGTCTCTGGCTGTTTTCTTGGCTCTATTTGATAGGTTTTGTTTGTGCTGTTTTGGGTTTTGCGTGGATGTGGGTTTTGGGGTGTCTTTGTTTGGCCTAGTTTGTTTTGTGATGGTTGGTTCTCTGTCTGTTGTGCTACTGTTTTGTGGGCTGTTTTTCCCGGTTGTTTGCTTGTGCTTGGCTGAGCCTTGTTGATTAAAATTGCTATTTCAAAAAAATAAAAATAAAGTGCAGTGACTAGAGCAGGTGCTAGAGCAGGTCATGAGTCTTTTTCTGATCTTCCAAGTATTCTTTTCCTAACCATAAGTCTGCAAAAAACCATTATAATTATGTAATTTAATCTCAACATTGGGCTTCTATTGAGCTTCTATTCTTCTCGTTCTTTAAAAAAATATATAGAATTAAGGTTAAATTAGGGGTTTTTTAATTTTATTTTTAATAAAGTGATATAGTTGAAGATATGAGTGTAATTAATGGGTGTAAATAGTATTTTGTTCATTTTTAAATAAACTAATTTGTCTTTATTAGTACATTCCTATTGGGATATTTTTGTAATTAAATTTTTTATTAAAATATGGGTGTGCTTATCATATTTATGGGTGTCAATATCGGTTTGCATAGTATTGATATGGTGGTTGACTTTCTATAACCGAAGAAGCGGCAAATAAAACCATAAAACATTAGGTTAACATTACCAAATGACAAAGGGTACGGATATTAACACCCATAAATATGATAACCATACCAATATTTATAAGTACACTCATGTCAAAAATTTAAAATTAAAACATTACTATAAACATCCATCTTAATGCCAATAGTACCCTTATTTAAATGAATGTTTTCATTTGAATACAATTTATTATAAACCCTCTTAAGTTATTAACACACCTAATTTCATAAATGATAAATTCTTAAAGTTCTCTAGGCTCGAAAACACAGTCTGAAGAATTCTTAAATTCTTAAATTCTTAAATTTTGACACTTGCAACTTCAAATACATGAATAGCACAAGCCACTAGAACTCCCAGGAAACCTTAATTAGCCTCCCATTGTTTTTTTTTCCCTCTCAAGAACTAAATTGTTATAGGATTCAACTCCATCCAAGGGAGGCCTTCCCTCCGACAAAATGGGAAAGCCTATTTACCACAAGTGAATTTTTAGAAAAAAATGCAGAGTGAAAACTGAAGACACGATTCACATACCACACAACAAACACTAAATATTAATTCCAAAAGAAAACCAATTGAAAATGAATATTAGAGTAACAAAATATGCCATAGTTGGACTCTTGATCTTCGAATTTTATTATAAAACTACGATCGTTAATAAGTAAAAGAGTTCTCAGCACATAATACAGTTAGCATGCAGTAATTGCATAATTAGTGAACAACCCCATATTCCCATCAAAGAAGCAAAATATTTGATAGCAAAAAAACAGAGAAGTGGTATATAAACACGAAGGGAAAAATGAGATAGATCGTTCAAGTCCTACCATATTCCCTATCAAAATAATTTATTTATATCTACATATCATTTCAAAATTGTGTTTAATTTGCCTCTTGGAGCATTCAAATTGGGTTTTTGCTACTTTTTATAGTAGTGTAATCTTAAGACTTCATCACAAAGTGTCATTTCAATATTAATTTTTTTCCCACTGCAAAACTAAAATCTAATAATAAATCAGTCATACTTGGAGGAGGAAGTGCTTGTTTAGTCACTCTAGTCTTTTGGACGGGAAGAGCAGTCTCTCCATTGGAAAGAGCAGCTTCTTTGCCTAATTGTTGCAAACCTTGCTCATGTAAAGCAACAACATTATGTAATAAACAAACAATATCAAAATACTATTTACACCTATTAATTACACCCATATAGTTGAAGATATGGGTGTAATTTGAAGATATGGGTGTACATAGTATTTGGTTTTTTTTTAATTAAATTAATTTGTCCTTTTTGGTAAATTCCTATTGGGATATTTTTGTAATTAATTTTTTTATTAAAATCTAGGTGTACTTATCATATTTATGAGTGTCAATATCGACACCCAATGACAAAATTGTTACATTCAAATTATGACCTAAACTGCTTATGATGACCAAAAAGAAGAAAAAATGAACCTTTTCATTCAGGTGTTCTTTAACTTTCATTCCAACGTACTTGGGGTAACCAAATACCAATCCCAGAACGAGACAAACTTCCAACAACAAAATAGAAATAATATCATGAAAAAAAGGAACAATTATTGTAATATCACATTTTGAAGCCTTTGTTGTTTCTCTTGCTTTAGTGATTGGATCACACCTGTCAATCTGGACAACATGTCATTGCTGATGCTCTTTGATTGACTGATTGTTGGATCACTCAAGCTTGGATGAACATCATTTATAGTCTCAAATAAATCAAATGACATCACTAATGACAACTCTTGAATAGTATTGATATGGTGGTTAACTTTCTATAACCGGAGAAGCGGCAGATAAAACCATAAAACTGATTATTTCATAATCCATATCATAAAAGACAAGAGATTCATCGTTATAACTATAAGATCAATCCTCATTCCAATCATCCGAAAAGTCATCAATTCCAAATGAAATCATATTAAAACTACATTATCCCTTGACACTAATGCAAGTGCATTGCACATCAAAACTAGCATTTTTAGAGCAATTTCATTCATCACAGAAGCTAAAACTAATCTAAATTACCTCCAACTGATCATGATTGTGTATTCTACCAATCTATGTATATAAGCTCAAATAGTCATGCATTTCAACAAAAAATAAACTTTTTTATGAAAATGGAGTATTGAACAAACAATTCACCAAATAACAATCCAATACAAAACACTAGAGGAACAACAAAATCACCAATCTAAATCAACTCACTAGAAAGAAGATTCAAATCTTTGTGAGACCATGAAGACTCTGTGTTGTTATGAGACTATTTAATAGCCCTAGAAGAGTCAAGATCAAAAGGAGTGATTGGCTTCTCATCTTCAACAGGAGTGATAGCTCTATGAACCTCAACCTGCATAATCTGGAACCCGAATCCGGTACACCCACATGAAAATGCGGTGCTTTAGAACAACCTCAGATGGAATTCACCTTCCAAGCCATGAAAAATAGAAAAAGAATCGAACTTTATAAAATGTGTGCAGTCATAATCCTCGTTCTAGATAAAATCGAGATTCATGAGAGAGATAGAGAAAAGGGTTGAGCTCAAAAGAGGTACCTAGATAAGATTCAAGCTCAGAATACGTGGTCAAGTTTAATGAAAAAGAACCTCGTAATTTTTTGGTTTTTTTGGATAATAGATTATACCCTAAACTCATAAATCTAGAGGATGATGGGGAATGAGATACATTTTGAGTTTGTGGAACATCTATGTTCAGTGATGGACCATAAACTCTAAGATATTAGTCATATAACTCATACAATAATGTCTTAATTCTAGAACAAGACATATCATCATCATACTCTATTTGTTTACATTGGGAAGCAGTTAAATATTCAGACAAATTTTCTAATCTACAACGTGGATCAAAACATATTGTAATCAAATAAATATTTGGAAACTCACTATAATAGTCTAACCATTTTTCCTTTATGTAGGAATTTCAATGGGGTGAGTACGGGGTGGGGATACCATCCCGATTCCCCAAACCCAAATATAACTAGGATTTTCGTCCCCGCCCCATTTCTCACTTGGGGCGGGGTCGGGGAATCCAAATTTGGGGAGGGGGCTCCTGGTACCTGCCCCACATTGTCCTACCTCGTTTGATTAAGACAATATTAATAATTATACACTTTATATTGTATGTCACAATCACAAATGTCAATCAGTTTTTAAAAATAGTAAATGACTAAAGAAAAATTAGTTTAAAAAATAAATAAACTCTAATTCATAGTAAGTCTATCGCAAACTAAATTACCAAACATATGAATATTACACTGTTCTTTTTCAATAAAAATAAAATTAAAATACAAAATCGTCATAATTAAATCTTCCAAAGTAAAATAAAAATTAAAAATTAAACTCCCAATACTTGTCTAAGAACAAGTGCTAAAGACAAAAATGTGACCATGCATCTTCCAATCTCCATGTATACCTGTATAAAAAATAAAATAAAATAAAAAACATTACATTTTAATTGTTTATACAAAAAATGTTTCTTTCTGATTATATTTTGAAAGTAAATTGAAGAAATTTTTTTTTAACCTGATTGTGTTTCTTGTTTCTCAATCATCCATGCAATATTAGTCATGTGACATTGAAGACAAAAATTGTAAATTATATGTAATCAAATTTCAATAGCAATACGTGCATATGTACAAAAAAGATATGAACATCACTATATACCTCATCCACATCTTTATCTTCTTCAAAAAGTGTGACACATGCATCACATATTGTTAAACATGAATCTAATTAAATGGAACCTAACGAGAATTAGTCTACAGTAAACAGAAAATATAAAAAATTGTCATTGAAAATAAATATAATTAAATTTGCATACCTCACATGTCAATCAATAACCAATTTTGTGTACACATTAATGCTTCCAATGTCTTTGGAAGTAACCTGCTGCGATATTGGCTCAAACATCTACTGCTAGTGCTAAAAACTGTTTCGGAAGTAACTGAAGATATGGGGATAGCCAAGATATCTCTTACAATCTCACTCAATATAGGATACTTAATTCCATTTGTTTTCCACTAAGTCAATATATCAAAATGATCTTGAGTCCTAGGCAAGAGACTTTCCTGTAAATAACAATCAAACTCTAATTTACCATGGTCAACAGTAATGGTGTTGGAAAGAAACAATTCAAAATTCATCAAAGGATTTGCATCTGCATCTTCATCAGCATGAGTTACTTCCATTTGAGTGTTGAAAGAGTCATTAAAATGAGAAGATGCTTCACTTAATCTAAACTTCAATTGATACTCTTTCACTAAATCACAACACAATTTATGAATTCTTTCAATTTCAACAGAAAAATTGGATTCATAAATCTTAGGGAAATAAAATTTAATTAATTTCATCTTATATGTTGGATCTAAAACCACTGCTATAGCCATTACCTCACTAACATCTTTCCAATACTTTTCAAAAAATTTCATCATTTTAGATGTCATAATTCTAATTACATCATAGCCAGAATTCATCCATTGAGATATTGACATTCTAATATCACGTACTTTTGGAACCAACAAATTTGAAGTAGCATATTTAGTACCCAAAAATAATTCAATTGCACTATAAAATACTTTCAACTTGCCACAAATTTCTGCTGCTAAAGTCTAATCCGTTTCACTAGGTAAACAATGATATTGTTCCTCACGTTGCTTTAAACGAAAAAGGACATTTTTGTATGGAAAAGAAGTATAAGCATCACACATGTGAAATTCCATCTAGTTTTGCAATCAAGACTTAACTTCTTGCTATATGCTATATTTAACTGGTGAGCAATATCCTCAAATTTCTCAACTCTTTTTGGTGTGGCTGTCCAGTAAACAACACTATCACAAATTTTATCTATCCCTTCGTGAATGACATCCAACCCATCTCTCACAATCAAATTCAAAATATGGGCGTAAGAACGCATATGAAATAATTCTCCACCCAATATCAATGGACTATCAAAAAGTTTATCCAACAATATTTTGATCATAGAGTCATTGGTTGAGCAATTATCAAGAGTCAAAGTGGACAACTTACGATCAATATTCCATTCCAGTAAACAATCTAATAATACCTTAGAAAACGATTCAGTGTTGTGCATATAATGACAATAGATTTGTGAAAGTTTTTCTCAATTGTATTGATCACTGTATAAGGCTTATATACATCATTTGATACAGTAAAGATGGAAAGAAAATATTAAACAAGAATGTAAATCAATCAGCAATAAAGTGTGATTGATTTTTCTTAATCTAATGCTAAAATCAAGAATGTTTAATGGCTGGACTGTTGACCTTCATGCCCCCGCAAGATGGACGCTCTATCGAGAACGCCAATCTAGGATCGTTGAAGTTGATGAGTTTGTTGTGCTAAAGGTTTTGTGAGAGAGTCAGCCAACTGATCTCAAGAATGAACATGAGACACCCGAATGAGTTGCTTGGAAACTTGATCACGAACAAAATGGTAATCAATGGCAATATGTTTCATTCTGGAATGGAAGACTAGATTGGAGCAAAGGTATGTGGCTCCAATATTATCACAAAAAATTGTAAGTGTTGGGATGAAGACATGCAACTCACGAAGAAATTCTGAAGCCAATTAACCTCTGCATTGGTGGAAGCTACGGCTCGATATTCAGCCTTAGTTGATGATCGAGCAATAGTTTTTTGTTTTCTAGAACTCCAGTTGATATGATTTGAGCCTAGAAAAACGACATAGGCAGAGGTGGAGGAGCAATCATCTTGATTCCCGACCCTATCCGTATCTAAAAAAGCATGTAGTTTGAGAAGAGAATGACGATGGATGAATAAACCATGGTGAAGAGTTCCCTTGAGATACCGTAGTAGACGTTTGGCAACACTCCAATGTGTGATTGTGGGAAGATGTATAAATTGAGACAATTTGTTCACCACAAAACTAATATCTAGACGAGTGAGTGAAAAATATTGTAGAGCACCAATAACTTGCTGATACATGGTAGCATCAATGGAAGTAGTACCATCATGAAGTCGCAAGGCTTCAGTGTGACATAAAGGGGTCGAAACTAGTTTGGCATCTTGCATCTTCATTTTTACAAGTAAATCGTTGATGTATTTGTGTTGAGATAAGAAAAGACCAGCTGGAGTGTTAATTGCCTTAACACCTAGAAAGAAATTCATAGGGTCGAGATCCTTCAATGAAAAACGTTGAGCAAGAGTGTTGATAAACCTTTGCATAGATGGAGTACTGTTTCCTATTATAATGATGTCATCAACATAAACCAAGAGATATAGAGTTATTGAGCCATGGCAAAAAGTAAATAATGAGGCGTCAGATTTTGAGTTACAAAACCCCTGTGAAGTAAGAAAACCTCTGAATTCATGATACCAAGCACGGGGTGCTTGTTTTCAATCCATATAGTGACTTTTTCAATTTACAAACATAATTTGGGTGGTGATCATTTACGAAGCCAGGGGGCTGTGTCATGTAAACAACATCATCCAAAGTTCCTTGTAAAAATACGTTGTTGACATCGAGTTGGCGAATAGACCACCCACGAGTGATCACCAATGTGAGGATGACTCGCATAGTAGTGGGCTTGACAACGGGACTGAAGGTATCATGAAAATCAACACCAGGTCGTTGATGAAAACCCTTAGCTAGAGGTGTCAAAAGGGCCGGGCCGGGCCAAGCCAGCCCGGCCTGAAAATTTCAAGCCCATTTACTGTGTGGACCGAACTCGGATTCAGGCTTTTTACTGTGCGGATCGGACCGGGTCAGATCTGAAATATTTCTCCTGCTGCTAAGATCAGCCCTGAAGCCCAATATCATATGAACCGGGCCGGACTGGATTTGGGCCCAAACATGCCTATCAAGTTTGAGCCCAAATCAAAAATCAAAATTTTTGACTACCACAAGTGCATTCGAACCACCAACCTATCATTCAAACAACTGCTACCACCACACTATTCTGGTCATTTGGTAATACATGCTATATTTTATTATATATTACATACAATTTGGGCTTTTTATAAAATTAAGAAGTTTGGTTACATAAGGATTCGAACCAATAACCTCCTTACTTTGTATAAGTAACACTTACCAGTTACCACCAAACTATAATCATCAACTTGTCATTATAATTTATTTATATATTACATATTCAAAAATAAGACCTGTTTATTTACTTCTTCCCATTATTTGGCAGTAAAATAATTTTATTAAACAAAAAATATATATAATAATTATTTACTGTTCGGGCCTGATTTTTCGGGTTCGGACCGGATTAAGCCCTCACAGTAATTTATAAAAGCCCAGCATTTATTCGGGCTTTGGGATATTAAGTCCAAACCATAGCCGGAATATCTACAATACCGGGCAGGGCCGGACCGGACCCGGATTGGGCTCGAGTCAGGCCGGATAAATCCAACCCTTTTGACACCTCTACCCTTGGCAACGAGTTTGACTTTGTATCGCTCCATCGAACCATCGGACTTTCGCTTGACTCTGAAAATCCACTTACAACCAATAACATTCTGTGAAGGGTTAGATTGTACAAGATCCCAGGTTTTGTTGCGAATGAGAGCATCGAATTCATCGCTCGTGGCTTGACGCCATTGCAGATGTTTTTGTGCTTGGGTATAAGTAGTAGGTTCGGGTGTATCAAAGAGTGAATTTGGTGTAGTGGAGAAATATCAGAATTTTTGGAGAGGTTTGAAAATATTATTGCATGCTTGAGTTACCATATGATGTGCACATTGCACGGATGGAGGTTGTAATTGAGGAGAGTCTGATATGGGAGCATCACTAGTAGAATCCGAAAGTGGAATATATTCAGGAGAATGAGAGGCAGTTGACTTTGAGGATTTGTGAGTGATATCAATTGATTGGGATTGCATGATTGAAGGGGAATTAATGAGATAGGATATTGTAGAATCAATGGGTTGACTTGAAATTATGGGGTGATTAGAGACAGAGTTTCCTAAATGATAGTCCTGGGATGAATCTGGGACACGAAAGTGACTAGATTTGTTAGACGAGTCTGGTTCGAGCAAAGGTCTAGGTGCATTGGATGACTGTGGTATACGAAGTAGATCAGGTTCATCAAGATTGACCCATGTAGAAATTAATGAATCAATGATATGAATGGAATTTTTAACCAGACTTTGGAAAGGAAATGTTGACTCTACAAACACAACATGTCTTGATAAGTAAATTTTATTATTAGAAGGATCAAGACATTTATAACAGTTATATGTTGTTAAATATCCCATAAATACACATGGCTTGGACCGTTATTCTAACTTGTGCGCAGTGTATGGCCGAAGCCATGGGTAGCACAAGCAGCCGAAAGTGCGAAGTTTCAAATAATTGGGTGATGTGGAGAAAAGTTTTTCAAATGGGGATTGATAATTAAGAATCGGTGTGGGAAGGCGATTTATGAGATATGTGGCAGTTTGAAATGCTTCGGACCAATAAGATAAAGGAAGCAAAGCTTGGTGCAAAAGGGTGAGACCGGTTTTTACAATATGATGATGTCGTCATTTAGCGGTTCCAACTATTTGAGGTGTATGAGGTGGTGATATAAGGTGTTGTATTCCATGTTTTTCTAACGTAAGATGAAGACCTTGATATTCACCGCCACCGTCGGAATAAAGAGTTTTAATAGGTGTTTGAAAAAATTTCTCCTCAACACTTTTAAATTTTTCAAAAACTTTTGACACTTCAAATCTGAATTTGAGGGTGTAAAGCCATGAACATTTAGTGTATGATCAACAAAAAATGATATAATATCGAAAATTATCAAAAGAGGTGATGGGTGCAGGACCCCATACATCTGTGTACAATAATTCCAAGGGCTTTGAGCTAAAGAGTGAAGAAGTTTCAAATGATAGCCTATGACTTTTATTACACATACATGAATTACAATAATCAAGAGACTTAGTTTCTGACACAAGAAGAGACTTAGATGACATTAATTTTTGAAGAATCTGGGAAGCCGGATGACTACGACGACAATGCCACTAGTGGAAAGGAACATGTGTGGAAACAAGAGCTTGAGAAGTTACTGCCTTATTGAGAGAAGTGGTTGGCCATTCATAAATATTCCCTTTACTCGAGCCTCAGATAAGTGATGCCCCCGTTGTCAGATCCTTTACCATAAAAAAAGTTGGAAAAATTCAATGGATGTGTTATTGTGTTTACAAAACTGAGAAACAGAAATATGGTTTTTATGAATGTTAGGAGCACGCAAAATATTATTTAATTTGAAAGTAGATTTTGAATTGACAAGAGAAGTTGAGCTGGTGTGAGTGATAGGTATACATGATCTGTCACCAATGAGAATTCCATCATTACCTTCATATTGGGAATGAATAAATAAATTTTCCAGGTCTAAGGTGATATGGTGAGAAGCACCCGAGTCCATCACCCAATTTTTGTTGTTCTACAGCCCATTGTTTGCAAAGTTTGCTTGTTGCTCAAACTGAGGTTGATTTCTATTCCTGCATGATTTTGCACCATGACCAATTTTGTCACATATTTGGCAAATAATTTGGGTTGATTAGAGTTTATGCTGTACTGCCGCCATTGTTGCTAACCCCTATTGTTTGAGTTGAAATTATTCCCCAAAAAATTATTGTTGAAATTGTTGTTATGATTGGACTATGGTGGTCGTCAATTGTTGTTTGAGTTGTTAAAAATCTGATTTTGTCCCATACGATTGTTACTGTTTCCCCTCTGTTTGTTGTTGTTGGAATGTTGAGAGTATTGAGCAGTAAAAGGTCCCGATTCTTTCTTGGACTCTTCTCGCTTGAGAAAAAGTTCATGATCAAAAAGTTTGTCATGTAGGTCCTCAAAGCTAATGGGTGTATCTCGGGCTCTTATGGCAGCACTGAGTTCTTTGTATTTAGGATCCAAACCCGTGAGTACATGCAAAGCAATATCATCATCAAATAGTGGATTACCGATTAATGCAAGGTCATTGACCATGATTTTGATGCCCATCATATATTCAGAAATTGATTTTGTCTCCTTGGTGAACTTTCTGAGAGACTCTTGAATGCCTAGCAATCGAGTACGTGATTGGTTGGCATAAGTGCGAGTGAGAAATGACCAAGCATCTGCTGATGTTTTCACCGATGTGATGGAGGGATGAAGAGATGGTGTAACTGAGGCCATCATCGCTGACTTGATGAGAGCGTCTTGACGTTTCCATCGCAAATGTCCTGGATTGGGTGCAGGATCATTACTTCCCTCCTTCTGTACTGTGGCCGGTGGAAATGGATGTGATCCATCAAGGTATCCATCAAGACCATACCCAAACAAAAAAGTTTCGATCTAGACTTTCCATGACGAAAAATTTGCCCCATTTAGTTTAAGTGGTAACTGGACAGTAGCATTAAAAGAAATGATATTTGTCTTGGACAATAGTTGCTAGTTGGCAGGGGTTATAATTTGGCTTGGAGAACTTTCATAAATTTCTTTGTTGGCCATTTGTGACAGGATTGAAGAATGGGTAATATGTTATCTCGTTGGAGATTTGTGATAGCTCTTATACCATATAATGACAATAGATTTGTGAAAGTTTTTCTCAATTGTATTGATCACTGTATAAGGCTTATATACATCATTTGATACAGCAAAGATGGAAAGAAAATATTCAATAATAATGTAAATCAATCAGCAATAAAGTGTAATTGATTTTCCTTAATCTAATGCTAAAATCAAGAATGTTTAATGGCTGGACTGTTGACTTTCAGTGCAGACATAGAACATATATAAATCTAATATAAACAAGAAACAAATCAACAATTATTTAACCACAATAAACACATAACTGACTAAAATTGAAGAAAATTGATGAAATTGCATTTTAAATATGAAAATCAAGTTAAATATAATACCTTATGATTCTACTTTGCAACATCCAAGAGTCATCTAAAATATGAGTTGTAACAGCCATATACCCCTTCTTTTGGTTGCTGGCAATCCATAAATTAATGGTAACGGCAATTTTGCTTCGATTATTTTCTAACAATTTCATTGTCTTAGCCTTTTTAGCATCATAGATTTTGAAGATATCACTTCTTATTGTGTTTCGAGACAATGGCTTAAACAATGGTTGGGGAGCTTTAGAATAGTTTCTAAATCTTTCATGGTCAACGATAGAAAGTGGATACTCATGTAGAGCTATCATTTTTGCAAGCTCATTTCTTGCAACTTCTGGGACATAACTATATGTATCCAAAGTGGTTTTTCCAGCACTTTTCTTGTTACTCCTTAAATATGATTTTATTTCTTTTTTTTCCTCATGAAACATCTTTTGAAATGATCATGCAAATGTTTTGTTCTGTTTTTATTTGTTCCTCCTAATACTTTTTGCAATAGTTACACTTTTGTCTTTTCTTCACCACAAACTATTTTTTTCTCAATGTGTTTCCACATAGGTGATCTATAACTACCTTTAGAATTTCCACCATCATTACGTACTAAGTTAATTTGTTGAATTTGAACATCATTAGTTGGAATTGAGTCTCTTGACTGATTACCTCTATGTTCTACCGATGCCATTTTTTCACCTACATAGTACAAGAATGCTTATTCAATATGAATTTTCACTAAAAATTAAATTTATAATAAAATATAGGGGGAATTACAGTTTGGTCCTCATCTTTTAAGGAAACGTCACTTTTTTACCTGACTTAGGTGTATTAGGGTCTTTAGTCCTTTTCTTTTTGGAAATGCATCAAAAAAGTCCCTCTGACCCAAAATGTAACAGTCAACGTTAACAGATACGAGAAAAAGACGGTCTTAGCCATATGCACTGTCTTTGTGTGAAAAGCAACCGTTTAACATGGATAAATAGACTTAAAACTCTTTAATTTTATATTATTATGAATTTATCATTTAATTTAGAGTAAATTGCACTGGTGGCCACTAGTTTTAGGCATAAATACCAGTTTAGTAACCACTTTTACCCAACGCACCAAAATGACCACTATTGGCAGACATATCGTTAACGGTGGCCATTTTACCAACTTTTCGTCCAAATTCTAACGGAAATGCTGATGTGGCAAACGAAATTTTAAATAAAGATTATTAAATTAAATAAAAAAAACAATTAAAATACAATAAAGATTATGAAATTAAATAAAAAAACAATTAAACATAAAAAAATTCATCAGTTCTTCATCAGTCCTTCTTTACTTGACCAAACCCAGAAAACTAAATAAAAAAACAATTAAACATAAAAAAATTCTTCATCTGTTCTTCATCGGTTCGTCATCAGTTCTTCTTTACCTGACCAAACCCAGAAAACTCAGTTCAACAAAAAAAATTCATCACTCTCCTCCAAACGACAACGTTTACATCGGTCTCTCTCCTCCAAACATCTTTTTTTTTTTTTCTCTCATCTTCATCTGATTCCATGTCTCTCAAAATTGGTGGAGATCCATCATCTTCTTCATCAAAATTCCAGAAACCAATGAAAACCAAAAGTTTAAAGCTTACCTGTAAAATGCATAGCTTTCTCTTTTCTCTTTTCTCCCTCAAAACTCTCTTTAGTTCTCCAACCACTTCAATTTTTTCTTTTCCTGTGTTACGGGAGATGGGGTCCTCTCTTACTATATAGTAACATTCTTAGATAAATACGCCAACAACTGCAATTCAAAAAACGCCGATCTACATGTAAAATTCAAGAATATTCCTTGAATGATACTGCGTTGAAATAACAAGATTGCTTTTTGAAGGTGATAAAGATTTTGTTTGTTTTTTTTTTTTTTTTGAGTAAAGAAATTCCAGAAACCACCACCACCATAACCATCATCATTAACACCAAACCACCACCACCATCAAAACCAAACCAAAACGAATTAGACCACCATCATCAATTAACCTAGAATCGAATCACACCACTACCACCAAATCAAACCCAGAATCACCAACAAAAAACAAATCGAAAACCACTACCAAATTGAACCCAAAATCACCTAAACCCAGATCACCTTCAAATTGGGGATCGAATCATCATCGGCGGCCAACTAAATTGGCTCAAATCGGTAGAGAAAGAAGAGAGAGAAAAGCATGGGGGAAGAAGAGAGTCGATCTCCTCTCAACGGAAGAGATCGCCACTTCTCGCCGGCGACGGGATAAAGAGAGAGAGAGAGAGAGAGAGAGAGAGAGAGAGATCGGATAGAATGTGTGAGTGAGTTGGAGAAGATGATGGAGAAGATGATGGTGGTGGCCGTGTGAGTGAGTTGGAGAAGATGATGGTGGTTGTATGGATTTGGAGAAGATGATGGTGGTGGTCGTGTGAGTGAGTTGGAGAAAATGGTGGTGGTATGAATTTCTTTTTTTACTGATATGGTCGTGTGAGTGAGTTGGTTTTTAATAATCTTTTTTTTTTTTTAAATTGTTCTCCACCGTTAATGTTGTATTTTAATTGTTTTTTTATTTAATTTAATAATCTTTATTTAACATTCCGTTTGCCACATCAGCATTTCCGTTAGAATTTGGACGGAAAGTTGGTAAAATTGCCACCATTAACGATATGTCTGCCAATAGTGGCCATTTTGGTGCGTTGGGTAAAAGTGGTTACTAAACTGGTATTTTTGCCTAAAACTGGTGGCCACCAGTGCAATTTACTCTTTAATTTATTAATAAAAAAAGGGATTTTATCCAAATTGTCTTATTTGAGGGCAAAAATTGTCCAATTAAATTGCCCCTTAAAGACGAAATGCCATTAATGATAATTGCCCCCAATTCCCCCATCATTTTCCAGTTGCCCTAGCCATCCCAACCACCCATCCCGATATCAGTAAACCAGAAATCCACTTGTCGCTGTCAAGTCCCCTTGTCGTCGTGAAGCCACTATTCACCGTTAAGCCGCCTCATCGACGTCGTCCTTCACGAAACGAGACGAAACGAGGACGCGTGGCCAACTTCTTTGATGAAACAAGGAAAAGGGTTGTTGGGTTTGGCATTGATGAGGTAAGCAGTTCAGAGTGTTGTAACAGGTATGTTCTTCAATTTTCTTGCAATTCTAACTTTTGTTGCTGATGATTCCGTATTATATATGTAATGAAAATAACTTCTTTTGTTGAATTATGGTTTTTAATAATGATTTTCTCTTTTTAATTCATGTGGGTAGGTTCAATAATTGAAACCAAATAAATTATAATGGTATTTTAAGATTCATATAATTAAGTACTGTATATTGGCTCAATTTTTTTTAATTTTTTAATTTTAATTTTAATTTTTTACTTTTTATTTTTTATTGAAGTAGATTGAAAGATAGAAGTGATAATCTTTTGGTTGTGCTAAATTATATTAGAATGAATTGAGTCATCACAAAGAAGTTAATAACTAAACTACCAAATAATAGTGTTGTTATTGTAATGACAAAAGGCAATATTTGATTGATGGCCCCATAATTGTTTGCTTACAACAAAATCTAGAGTAAATTTTGTCAGACATTGCTCTTTGAATCCAAAATGTTATTTTATATCAATATTGCTGGAATTCTTATGCTATTTAGTAGTGTGGTGTACATAGTGAAATATACATAACTACCTTGTACATCGAAAAAAATAAATCAAATTTCTTGCTCGCTTTCATATATTGATAGTATGAACTTTATTTGCAGCAACCAACTTTCCTGCTCCCTGCAGCTCAAACTCAAAGAGAGGTTTATTTTCTGTGAGTCGAAGCTGTTAGGATAAGATTTTGATATGGGAGAGTGGGAATTGTGCGGATTGGTTTCGTATTCTTGGCTTTGTTGTATTCGTTGTGGTCATTGATTGGTGCAATTCGGTTTCTAAGAGGTGCAAATGGGTTTCATTTTATTAAGCTGATATCAACTGAATTTGTTGCAATTTTCAGATTTTTTGTGTTTTCATTGATTTTTCAATATTGACATGTTGAGTGTGTAATGTTTGCTAATTTTGACCTCATGTAGTCATGTGTGTCTCAGTATCGCTTTACTAATTTTCTCTTGTCCAACTACAAACTTTTGTAATTCAAGGAATGATAGCTGGTTATGCCTACTATTTTCTTGAAGACGCATATCCAAGAATGACAGGTCGCTGTCCCTTAAAACACCGTCCTTCGTCAAAGCACTTTTCGCAGATGATGTTGTAGTGGTAGCACAGCCATTGAGATTTGCAGTACCACAAGTAGAGGAAGTTCACTAAGATTAAAAAGCCAGACCTTTGGAGATCGAGACGTCTCTGGTCAAGAGGAGGGCGTACATTTTGAAATTAACTCTGTATATGATGTTATTAGATTGGTTTCGGATTTGAGGATAAGATGAGCTTTTGTAATTTACTATAGAGGACTTGTGGTTGTAGTTAGTATAGAGAATTCTTCCTGTTAAGTTATATGTGAAGCTTTAGCAACTATACATTTACATGAACCAATGTTTTAATATCTGAAGCTTCCTGTTAAGTTGTATCTGTACATGCAATTTAATATGCAACTTCTTGAGCAACTTCTTGAGCAACTTATATCTAGTGGTTGTGATTTGTGTGAGCGGTGTAGAGATTGTTGTGTGGCTATTAGAAGTGTGATATTTGCAGGGACCGAAAAAAAATATGGATTTATTGAAATTTCAATTGAAACTCTGTCAAAATTTCATAAATAATGTACTAACTTCCAAATCCTAAATTTGCATACTTTGTCTCTATAAAGAAATGATGCCAATAACAAACTAAATAAAAAAGATATCGGGTCACCAATGACCCAAAGAAGAATTTTAGGGCTTCGGGTTGCCCTCTACCCAAAGGCCGAAATTATGTTACACCTGACATGGTGTAAATGCATAAAATTTATGCATATTAACAACAAAAACTGCCTTAAATTGGAAGATAACAGCCTTAAATCAAACAAATACATAAAAATAATGCATCTTAAACAACAAAAACAGTTACATCCAATAAATCGCATCATAACCTACTGTCATCATTCACATAATTCTCAAGAATCCAAATACTTACAAACTAATTGTCATCAACAATAATTAAAAAAATAGTAAACTACTACATTTCAAACCGACGAAAGTGGAATGTTTTGAGCAAAAAAATGGCAGAAAAATCTACTAGCATAATCTACTGCCATCATATTCCCATGTGGGAATCACCAAAAAAAAAAAAAAAAAAAAAAAACACTTCCGAGTAAGCCTTCAAAGATGAGAAGTGGAACCTCTCTGTGAGCATATATCAGAGACTGGAACACTCTCAACAACAGTTAAGTTTGTTTGACCCTGTATAAAAGGGGAAGAATTTGTAATGTATTGAATGTTAAAATTCTAAGGAAAAAAAATGGAGATTAGTAATTGTACCTGATTTGCTCCGCTTGAAGTTGCAGTTTTAGGTGCCATAGCATTTTTCTGTTTTCTTTTTTGCTGCATATAATCAAATTAAATATTGTAGTCTCATATGTAATAGTTGTAGTTCATAATTAAACATTGTAATTAATATTTAGTCTCACCTTTTTTTTTATTTGCTTCCACCATTACCGGTACATGTCCTTTTGTTGTGTCCTATAGTCCCACATTTATTGCACTTATTGGAAAATATCCTACCAGCTGCAGGCCCTTCATTAGGTTCTCTCCTTCTATTCTTCTTTGGCCTACCAACAAGAGTGTGTCTAAGTGGTGGATCAAGTGGAATATTATCCACTGTTGGCCATCGAGAAGCATCTGGAATTGGGTTTATGGCCCCACTATAAGCAGCTTGGAAAGTGTTAGGTTTTGGCTCGTATTCTCAAATATACTAAATGTGAACCAAACGAGACTCAACTGATGTGGAGCTTCCTAGAGACGTGGGATACGTTTGGAAGTTGACTGGTGGTGTTTAAGGGAGATTGAAGATTGAAGAAGAACTGAAGAAGCGTAATCTGGTAGGTACCGCTGCGCAGGACCGCGGCGTAGGCAAGTGCCTGAGCCGCGGCACATGGAGCGGTCATGAGCAGAAATTGTTTCATGGTGTTGGAAGCGGGGTGCACACCATAACCTATACATCGAAGACGATGTATTGCTGAGATCGGGAATATTGCGCAGAATAGGAAAAGGTATTCTTCTGGAAGTTCTTGTGCTTGAAGGAAAAGGTTTTACTCCCTACAAGAAGACTTGTCATAAAAGGAAATAGTATTTATGTGGAACAAGTAAGTCTAGTACGTTTAGGAGTAGGATTTCCTTTTATCTTAAACTCCCTGTAACTAGTATAAATAGTCCTAATATTTATGTTATTAGATTTAAGGCTGTGGAGCAAAAAGAACATCATGTAACATCAGAGAGAGTGTGAGTGAGATCCGGGGAGACCCAATGGGAATATCCAAGGAGGGATCCAAGGGAATATCGGTGGATCTAGTTAGAGATCCGTGGGTGATATTTAGGGGAGACCTAGGGGATATTGTGGGGTTCTTGGTGAGGATCTTGTGAGTGGAGTTTGGGTTAGGTGTGAGAGAGAATCCTGGAGTATATGGTTGTAATAATTTATCATATAGTGGAACTTTCTCTGTCGCCCTGACGGCCCGTGGTTTTTTACCCGTTTTGGGTTTTCCACGTATATCTTGTGTTGTGATTGTTTTATTCTCTCTCATCTATTTTTCTGCTTATTGACGTTATTATTTGCTATGAGTTATGGGCATATATTAGGCACGGCGATTCCGCGTTCATCGGGTTTATAATAGAGGATTATCCCCAACAGAAAGCTTCCTTTGAGTAATACCAACGAACAAAATCATGTGCATGCTGTCTCTTGTATGTCAAAACAGCCAATGCATGCATGCATGGGCAGCCACTAATTTGCCATTCCCCACAATCGCATGTCTTCTCACCAATGTTGACGAGCCATGGTTTGTTGTGACTATCCATTGTCTCGTGATACTCTCCCCTACCATGAATGACTTGCAACTTTCTAGCTTCATTGTCAGTTTCATTTAGCCTATTTCGTGTATATGAAGTGATACTGTCATTCAATTTCTCAATTTCAACCCACTTATCCATGAACCTCACCATAACCTTCCTCCTTAAAGTCTCAAAAGAGTGAGTATTGGCTTGTCTCTATCCTCATTAATCCAACTGTTAAAACATTCAGACATATTATTAGTTACATGGTATGACTTGATTTCCTCCTTAAATCTATGCCTTGCCCATTTGTGTGGTTTGCTTTTCATCAACCAAGTATGTGCCTTCTCAGAAACTTCGCGGATTTCTTTCATTACATTATTAAAACTGGCCACATGACCCACCTTAGCTGCACGCCATACTTTCTTTCCCAAATCAAGTGATTTGAATTTGTTATTGTAGTTAGCAAAAATATGCCTAAAACAATACCTATTCTTTGTTGTAGGCTATTCCGATTTCAGTGCTGCCAAAATGCCTTTCTGTCTATCACTCATAAAACAAATCCTCCTGTTGTCATCCCAATCAAGTGCCTCATGCAATAACCTCAAAAACCATATCTAACTCTCCTTACATTCAGTCTCACATACTGCATAAGCTATTGGAAATATCCCATTGTTTGCATCAAGAGCTGTTGCTGCCAACAAAACCCCACCATATTCGCTTGTCAAGTGACATCCATCTATGCCGATTAGTGGCCTACACCCATTCACAAACCTGGTTTGCATTGCACGAAAGCTTAGAAATAATGGCTGAAATCTTGGATTCTCTCCAATGATTTCTTAGGTATTCACTTTGGCATAAGTACCCGGATTCATAACAATGCACATGTTCGCATATCTCCAAATCATTGTATACGCTTCAATATGATCAGCTCTTAAATTCTTCAACACCCTCTTTTTTGCTCTATAAATAGATTGTGATGAAGCTTGAACACCAAATTTGTCTGTCAACTCATTCTTTATTACTGCTGCTTCTATACTTGGATTTGAGAGTATCAAAGCCCCAAATGATGTAGCTATCCACTTGGAATTGGCTTCCCTGTTCATTGGCTGCCTTTGACATAAATTGTGGCTGTCGGTAATGCTCCTAATAATGAAAGTGATTCCGTCAATCATGGTAGATGCATGTACCCTCCAATCACAATCCTCATTCAAGCATCTCACAGTATATCTGCTTTTGTCATTTTTGAGTTTTTTTAATTGAAATCCCTCTTGAATTGCAAATCTTCTTATCACATCTCTGACTTCTTTAGTATTGCTAAAAATCTGCCCAGCCCTTAATGAAATGGAGCCATCTGAATTAGGAGTCCATTCAGTATCGATACAATAACGAACCATCCTGTTTGGACCATCTTCTTCATCGGATGAGTTCTCCCAACCAAATTTGTCACCATCTAGTTCATAACATGCTCCTCATCCAAACTATCTACAAGACTGGCATCAGAATCACTTACTGATCCTGAAGGTTGGTACTCATAATCCGGTTCTACATCTGAACCGTCTACCTCATTAGAGTCATCATCCACCTCAAGTATCACATATTCCTCTAAGGTTGGGTTCTCAAGTGTAACGTCTGCAGTTTGAGGGTTTATGTTTTGTTGGATAATTGTTTCTTAGGGGTTTGAGTTTGGGGTGTATTCTTGTAACCCGATGTCATTTTCCAAAGGTACTACACTGATGTGGAAATGGATGATAGGACTATTACGTCTATCAAACTCCTCAAACACAAACATCAACTTCTCATCAGAGAAGACTGTATGTTCCAGTCCATTCCAGGGAAACACAATACGCAACTCCCACTTCTCCCATGTTTGAATTCCCTCTCCCAAGAACTCCTTCTTTGCATCATTGATAATTGAGATAACAGTGCACTCTCCAAGTTCCACCAAACCCATATCACACAATTCATTGCCATTTTTCACATATACTCTGAACGGCAACATTTTCCTATTACAAACAAAAATATTATATTAATTAAAGCATAGTCACTAAAAAAAAGAATAGTCAATAGTCAAAAAATAATAGTCACTAAAAGCATCTGGTGAATTCTAAAGTAATAAAGTAATACAAGTTGTACTCTTTCATGAAATTAACTTTTATTTGAAAGATAATTTAATAACAAACAATAATGATCTCATAACTTAACAAACAAACAGAGAAAGCATAAAAAAAAACAAAGGAAAAAGACAAGAAAAGCAGGAAACAGTCAACTAGGCATATTTGGTCCTCCCATACTGTAACTCATACGAGTTTTACCTCACCATTGTCCCACAACAAAACTTATAAAACATAACACAACACAATAAAAGTCTCAAACACCCCATATAACACAATATTGAAAAAAAAAATCAAAATACCAGTGACAAGTCTACTTCTTGAGACGGGTCTGATTTCAGCCAAGCCTCTTTTGCGCGACGGGTCTGATTTCAGCCAAGTCTCCTTCGTGCACGACAGGTTTGATTTCAGTCGGGTTTCCTTCGTGTGCAATGGGTATGATTTCAATCGGGTCTCCTTCACGACGGGTCAGTGGCTATTTCTTCACAACTTGAGAATACGATGAGAGGGTGGTGGCTGGTGTTATGTTGGCTTAGTGATAACGATGATCTAGGGTTCAGTGAGAGAGTCAATTTGATTTTTTCACTTTTAACTTTTTCATTAATAATATTTCATGTTAATTGTTTGTCAAAAAATATATATATATTTCATGTTAATTAATTTATTTACACACTTAATAAATTAAAAAAAAAGCCACATGTCAGTGAACATTAAACCATTACTAAAAGTACCATTTTACCCTTATACCAGTTAACATTGACTAACCATTGACTAACAGAGGGACCTTTTTGATGCATTTCCAAAAAGATGAGGACTAAAGACCCTAATACACCTAAGTCAGGTAAAAAAGTGACGTTTCCTTAAAAGATAAGGACCAAACTGTAATTCCCCCTAAAATATAATGTATGTAAGCACAAAATTAAAGTGTCAAAAATCAATGTTGTTAATATCACTATATAAAATAAGAAAGTTATGTGTAGTGTATTAGAAGACCAAGGATAGAGATTAAACGGCTGATATTTTAGATTTTGAATCAAATGTGATAAGAAGAATGTAGAGAGAACCAGAGAACCACACAAAAACGAAGTATCAAGAAAGTGGAAAAGAAAATATACACAACAACAATTCTCATTCTCTTTTACAAGTAATACATTGATGGAATACAACTGGCAGATTAGAGAGTGAATTATGCATTGGTTAAAGGTACATCATGCATTGATTGAAATATACATAGCAATAGTCATACATTGGTTGAAAGAGCAAGATATTTTAAATGGTGAAGTAATTGTTGGATACAATTAAGAATGGTGGATGTGTGAGTGCCATGTCAAAACTAAAATGGGCAAAATGGGGCGGGGACCAAAATATCATTCCCTGCCCCAAAATTAATTGGGTTTTAAAATCAAATCCCATCCCCGCCCCATACCCCAATTAACATGTACCAAACCCATCCAAACGGGGTGGGTCCCTACTAGGCCCCGTACCCATGGGGATTTTTGACATCCCTACCTTTATAGCAGTACCGAACTCCAGTAATTGTATGTCGAATGCACAATGAGAAAAGGCACTAACAATATTAAGACTCTCAATAATAAATAAATTAGTTGCATAAATTGTTAGTAGCATTATTAAAGACTTTTAACAAACCACAAACTTTTGTACAAACATCTCAATTGGTTGAATAAAGATTAATGTGACTAACATTATATTGAATAAAAGTAACTAATAAATCCATATAATCATAACTTTGAGTAAGCAATTTATAAGTATAATTTCAACGTGTTGGAACATCACGAGGAAATCTAATGGCATGCCTACCATTTTGTTTACAAAAATTTGCCCATACTTTCATTGCAGAAGGATGTTTCCACAAATAATAGAGGGCATCTTTAATAGGTTTACTAAAATCTTGAAGAGTTTCTAATCATTTTTCAACACATAAATTTAAAACATGGCATACACATCTTTGATAAAAAAAATTTTACCATCATGATAAGGTTTGCATAAATCAATTAAAGCAAGAATAGCTACGGTATTGTTAGAAGAATTATCAAAACCAACTACAAAAATTTTGTTTTCAATTTTATACTCTTCAAAAATAATTCAATGCTGTCTAAACATATTAGCAACAGTGTGTGCATTATCAAAAACTCTAAATGCAAGAATTATTTTTTGGATTGTCCATGAATTATCCATCTAATGGCAAGTGACACTCAAGTATGAATGCATTCGTCAATGGTCACTCTATATGTCGGCAAATACGAAAACACGACCATTATATTTTTCAAAATATTCTTCCAACTTCCTTTTTTTGTAAAATGTTCTAAAGTGTTTCTATGAGAGTGGCTCTAGGCACACGACATGTAGCAGGATTTAATGACAATAATTAATAAAACCAACTTTTTCAACCAAAATAAATGGTAAATGTTCTATTCCAACCATTTTAGCTAATTCTTCTTTATTTTTTTCATCGCTATATATAAATAATTGTTGATTAGGGGTAGCGTACCTGAAAATTTGGGCTTGTGAACTCGATCTGGCATGTGCGTCTGGATGGTTGTTTGTTGTATGCTTCTGATATGAGCCATATCCTCTAGATTTGCTCCACCTAAATACTTTTTTTGCAGTAATTGCAAACTGCTACAGTGCTTCCATCTGCTTGCATTACTTTCTTCATATGGAGTACGAAAAGATCAAATTTGGGCTACTTCTATAACTTCTATTCCATAGGTGATTCAAATTCAAATTATGGAGGGGGATCAAGCATATTTTCTAATTGGCTTGTCAAATGGGGAGTGGCATCGGGATCAAGATCGGAAATTATTTGAGGGGGATGAGGAGAGTTTAGGGCTTCAGCATAGGCTTGGGCTTGCAGGAACTCATGATAGGCGATATCATCATAACCGACATTGTTCAGCAATACCAGCATACGACCCTTATCTTTCATCGAAATGGAACGCCTAAGACCGTCTCCACTTCCACTTGTCATTTAAAAAATTGAATTGTAAAAATCCTTGAAGAAAAAATATGAAAAATTTGATGGAAATAAATTTGACAGAGAATTGGAAACTTAGTAATTGCAAATAAAATAAATTGGAAACTCAGTAATTGCAAATAAAATAATTCAAATAAAATAAAGTTTAATAACTTAGTAATTGAGAGAGAATTGGAAACTTAGAGAATTGAGAATGGAGAGAGAAATGGGAGAAAATTGGAGTGGAAAAAATTGAATGGGAGAGGGTATTTATAGAAAAGAAAAAAAAAAGTGAGCCGTTGGAGGCCCGACGGCCTGTTGACATCAGCAGACTGTTGGGCCACACAACAATTTTGTATTTAAAAAAAATATTAAAAAAAAAATCAGAGACTGGAACCGGCGATTCCGGTCCGGTTTTTCATTTTTTAGAACCGAAACCTCCCTGATTTCGATTCACGGTTCGGTTCTATGGTTGAAACCGAACTGATGTCATGTCTGGCTCCAAACGATGTGCCAACCGATTCACATCACGATCCCGTCGCTCCATGAACCCAAAGTCTTTGCTTGCTGCATCACAAATGAAATAGGTGGAAAATTGGTTGAAAGTATGATCAAAATATAAAAGTTTGAAATGAAACTATAAAATAATAATGTTGGACCTCCTAAAATTATTATTTTAAAGGAGTTATTTATTTATTATAAATAATTTATTAATTTATCTATAAATTAATAATTTTCAATTTAAAAAAAGTTTTATATTTTTAAATAGACAAGCTCTCATTGTCTCACACCTAAAATTGTAGATCCGAGTCTCTCCTTCTCCCCAAACCCTAAATTATTGTAATATTTAAATAAAATAAAATAAAAACAAACAGGAGAGAAATAATAATAATAATAATAATAATAATAATAACAATAAATTTTAATAACAATAATGTGATAATAATTTATATTATTAGTAATAAATTTGAATAATAATACTTATAATGATAAGGGTTATTGGCACATTTTTCCCCTATATTATACGCGAGTTTGCATTTTCCCCCATATATTTTTTTTAGGCGTTAAACCCCTTGAACTCTCTTTTTCGTTGTCTTGCACTAAGTTTCCCTGATTATATGCATAATTACATCAAACATAAAATAATATAATAATATAACCCAAATACCCCTCTGGCCAAATTTTAAAAATAAAAATTTAAAATTTAAAATTTAAATAACAGTTAAATAATAATAACCATTATTATTATTATTCAAATATCTCTAAATATCACTTGTTCATTTACAATAACAAGGGTATTAATAATGTCAAAAACAAAATAAAAAATTAAATAATAAAAGATAATAATAATAACAAGAAGGGTATTAATAATGTCAAAATAATAATAATAATAATAAATAAAATAATAAATAATAATGATAATGATAATAATAATAATAATAATAATAATAATAATAATAATAATAATAATAAAATAATAATAAATAATAATAATGATAATAATGATAATAATGATAATAATGATAATAATAATAATAATAATAATAATGATGATGATGATGATGATGATAATAATACTAATAAATAATAATAATGATAATAATAATAATAATAATAATAATAATAATAATAATAAAAATAAATATTAAAATAATAATAAATAATATAAAAATAATAATAGTAATATAAAATAATAATAATAAATTAAAACATTTTTTTCAATTTTCTTGTAGTTATTTCTTATTATTATTATTATTATTATTATTATTATTATTATTTGTAATTTGATCACCACCATGAATATTTGAGATAGATGGTGGAGATCAATCTAAATATCTACCTATTTTTTTATAAAAAAAATAATTTTATTTTTATTTTTTATATTACTATTATTTTTTATATTATAATTTTTATTATCATTATTAATATATTATTATTATTATTTTATTACTATTATTATTATTATTATTATTATTTTATTTTTTTATTTTTATTTTTGACATTATTGTAAATGAACAAGTGATATTTAAGGATATTTAAATAAAAAAGACAATTTAAATGATAATTCATCTAGGTTTTATATTTAGGGATATTTAAATAAAAAAATAATTTAAATAATTTTTAAATCAATTTAATTTTTTCATTTCTCTATTTATTTAATTTTCTTTATCAAAAAATTCATAATGTTATTATTATTTAACCATTATTTCAATTTTAAATTTTAAATTTTTATTTTTAAAATTTGGTTGGAGGGGTATTTGAGTTATATTATTATATTGTTTTCGGTTTGATGCAATTATGCATATAAATATATAATCAGGGGAACTTAGTCAAAAAAAATAGATAGAGTTAGGGTTTTGAACAAAGGGCAAATAAAAAGAAAGTTCAGGGGGTTTAACGCTTAAAAAAAAGTATAAGGAGGAAAATGCAAACTTCTGTATAATCTAGGTGGCAAATGTACCAATAATCCTAATGATAATGATAATAATAAATAATAAAACATTTAATAATTATTAAATTGATAATAAAATAAAAATAAAATAAAATTTTATATAATAAAAATATTAATTATTCTTTTGCAAAATATAATACAATAAATATATAATATTTTTTATTCTAAAATAATTCAATTTATTAGTTAACAAAACATTAAAAATAATAATAATAAAAAAATAAAAAAAAAAAAAAAAAATCACATCCTAATATTGTATAATTAATACAGTCTATTACAAAACATAACCAAATACAAAAGAAACTCTTCGGCATTTTTCTTTATGGGATTATTTTCATATCCCTAACTTCGGATACATATACAATAATACTTCACCAGAGACTATTAACCCAATAAATTTTCCAAAAGTTGTGATGAATACATAGCAGTAAGGTTCCTCTCCTAGTAGCAATTCACTCCTAAGACGAAAAATGTATCTTCAGAAAAGGGTGATCGATGTCACCGATGCAAGGAAAATCAGATATCTTCGGAAAAGGGTGATCGATTTCACCGATGCAAGGAATATCAGACGTAAAGATAGAGGTTATATATACTCAGAGTTGTACTACAGACATACTTTACAAGGAACTAAAATCTACAAATCCTGCAAGAATATTTGACTAAACAAAAATTTTAAGGGGCCCTTGCAAATATAGCCCATCCCAACAATGATTTTTAGGAAATAGCCCATTGGGAAAAAAAGTGCATATGTAGCCTTTCTTGATATTGACTTTCTAGGAAATAGCCCTTGTAAGACAATAATGCCCTTCACAATTAAACCGTGCAAAATGACTCAATTACCCTCTTACATTGTGTAAGGACGAAATTGTCCTTCTCTTCTTCTCCTTCAGTTGACTGAAGAAAACCAAAACTTTCAGAAATTTCGTCTTCTCCATCCTTCTCCTGTCGACCGGAATTGTCTCCATCGAAGTTGGGTTAGTCATTCTTCCTTGGCTCTTCTTCTCCATCGTTCTCCTGTCGACCGGAATCCACTCCATCGAAGTTGGGTCCTCTCCGCTAGAATCTTTCTACCGACCGTAATCTCGATGGCGACGGCGACGGCGACTGCGACAGAAATGTTGACAGTGCCGCCACCTCCTTCAATCGAGCTTCACTGTCAAGTTTGAAATCGAGCTTCACTGTCAAGAATGCACAGTCAATGCAAGTCCCGTCATCACACTTAAGTTTCCCATGTTATTGAATCTCTCGGTCTTTTGTTGTTGCCTTGTTTAAATTTGAGACGTTTTTGATAGAATGAGGGATTGATTGATGGTTTTGGATTTGTTGCCCATGAATTGGGGTTTGTGTATGTAGTATTTTTGGGTTTAGTTAAGGTGTTTGATGAAATGCCACATTAAGCTCTTAAGAGGGGCAGTATTATTGTAGTTAAGGTATTTAGTTATGTTGGGTGCACACATCATCCTCACTTTCACATGAATAACTGGAAGAAAATGCACTCTGGTGAATAGTGTTGTATGGTTTGTTTTCACATTTATTGTGTTGTATGGTTTGGTGGGGAAAAGGTTTAGGGAATTTGTATGTGATTTTCTGAGGGTTGATGGTGTATGGATGATTGTTTGTGTTGATCGGTGCTGAACCAAAAGAGGTTTCGCTATTGTTGTTGGTTGATGGTGTATGTATATTTGTTTGTGTTGATCTGTGTTGGTTGTTGATGGTGTATGTATATTTGTTTGTGTTGGTTGGTTGACCAAAACAGGCCCCTGTTATTGATCCCATTTGATTTTTTGCTTTTGTTATTGGCTGCTGTTATTGATTGTGGAAATTGGAAACATAAGATGAGCTAAGCCCGGGAGGAATGTGTAGGCCTGAGAGGAATGTTTTAGGCCTGGGAACCATTCGTAGGCCTAAAAGAATTGTTCCTAGGCCCTGACCTGCTTTGAATGACAGTAATTGTTGTTGTTATAACTGTTATTGACTGAATTATTTTTATTTTTTTTCTGGGTCTAAGGATATCATGTCTTGGGTGTTAGTTCAGTGCAGTGAGCATTCGAAGCATAACGCATTGACAGGTCCTATTTCGTTTTCAATACGTCTAACTAAAAAAGACAAGGGAGCATACGAGGAATTGGTGGAAACGATATACCAGCGGACAGGGGTTAGTAGAGACCAAATTCAGTTGAAGCTAACTTCGCATGTGGAAACGGGGGATGATAAACTTACATTGTCTATTGTGAGTGACGACGATGTACAGTTTGTGATTATGCATAAGGAAAAAGGTTGGGCCACAATTGATGTTGAATTTGTCAACAAACATGAATTTCGATCTCCACCAAATCAAATACAATCAGAATGTACAGTCTCTCCTGTTAAACACACCGATATTCCACGGTCTCCGGGCAGTACTCCTAACTTTAAATCAGTTAGTGGCAGCAATAATCCGGTTGCTTCACCCGGATTTACATCAGCAGGAAATGAACAACCGACGCCAGCATCTACTACCAAGCATGTAGTTGTGGATAGTTCCGAAAGCATAGATAGTTCAGGAAGGTCTGATAGTTCTAAAACCAGTGATACAGAATATGAGAGTGCTGATGATGGTGGGCTAGCGGCAAGAGTTCCTTTAACAGAAGAACGAGGGGTGAGTGGAACAGCCAACAGTTCTTCACCGTCCTTGAACACTCGATGGACAGTATCAGGTTCAGATCTTTACTCAATACCAGCCGTTCGATCAGTGGATGTGTTTCAAAATCCAGGGAACCAAGGTTCATTATACAAATGACAGATGTTCAAGGACAAGGCTACATTGAAGAGTGTTGTAGGGTCGTATGCATTTGGAGAGAGGTTTGAGCACAGGATTTCACGATCTTCCAATACACGATTCACTGCGCAATGTAGTCAGAGAAGTTGTGGATGGGTTCTTCGTGCATGGAAGTCGAATAGGGGGACTTATTGGCATGTGAAGGCGTTTGTTAATGAGCACACATGTGAGAGAAATGACAACTACAACGTTGAATTCAAACGTGTAAGTGCTGTTGTGATAGGGGATTTGTATGCAAGTAAATATCGTGATCCCGGGCGCATAATCCGTCCTAAAGATATAGTTTTTGAGATAAGGGAGCAGCATGGCATACACCTCTCGTACAACAAAGCCTACAGGTCGAAGGAGCATGCTTTGAGTCAGGTATTCGATGATCCGTGAGAATCCTTTCAGAGGTTGCCGTCTTATTTTTACATTTTGGAACAAGCGAACCCCGAGACTGTGACAAAGATCAAGACCGACTCGAGAAACCGGTTGAAATATGCATTCATGGCAATTGGAGCCTCTATAGAGGGGTTCAATTCTGTTATTAGGCCGGTTATATGCATCGATGCTACCCACTTAAAGGCTAGGACTAGGGGTGTTTTGTTAGTTGCGGTGTGCAAAGATGGAAACGGGATGATATACCCTTTGGCATTTGGGTTTGCAAACTCTGAATGCACAAAGTCTTGGACTTGGTTTTTGAAGAAACTCCGTAAAGGGATCCAAAATCCAGACCGTGTGATGTTAGTATCGGATCGGCACAATGGTATATTCAATGCAATGGAAGCCATATTCCCAGATGCCGCACATGGGATTTGTGTGTACCACATGGCACAAAATCTTAAAAGATTTTGCAAGCAGAGGGATGATGTGATGATTCTTTACTATTATGCTGCGTATGCATACCGTATGGAGGACTTTGACCGTTCATGGGTGAGTTGAAAGAAACTTCTCCTAAGGTTTACAATGAGCTCCTGGCCGTTGGGGTAGAGAAGTTTTCATGTGTACATAGTCCTAGACTAAGGACCTCTTTTATGACCACCAACATTGCCGAGTCAATGAATTCTTGTCTACTTTCGGTCCGAAAATTGCCTATCACAGCAATGGCGGAATGTATCAGAGATTTGTTGCAAAGGTGGTTCTACGATCGTCGAAAAATTGCACATGAAATGTCTACATACTTGACAACGTTTGCAGACGAACACATCAAAGATTTGATAGATACAGCGAATAAGTCTGAGATTCACCCCATTCACCATAAAACATTTAACGTAGATGACAAATGGATTCCTAGAATCATCGACCTTGAAAACAGTTCTTGCTCATGCTGTCAATGGGATTTAGATGAGTTGCCGTGTTGTCATGCAATGGCGGTTGCTAGATATGCTTCCCGGTCTTTTAAGTATGTACATTTATCTGTTATGGGTTATTTTTGTCTTTTACAAACTTGAATTTGTGTTTGTTGGTGTGTTATGGCCTAGGTTCAAAGGTATGTCAATCAACTCAATGGCTTCTGACCGTTACACAACAGGATATCTTAAACATGCTTATGAAATGGCTGTGAACCCTGTTCCGGATCCTGAATCTTGGGACATTCCTGATGCAATCCGGAACCGTATTGTATTGCCATGGAAGAAAAAAAAGCTGCCAGGAAGACCAAAGAAGTTGAGGATACGATCCGCCAGGGAGAAAAGAAAGTTACAATCTTGTTCAAAGTGTGGAAATAAAGGACACAATAAATCAGCTTGTCCAGAACCATCGTCCAGCACAAGCAAACCAGCCAAAAAACCCCGATCATGTGGCATATGTAAGAAAGAAGGTCACAATAGACTGAAGTGTCCGGACAAGCCACTCGAGCCTACCTTCACTGACACGAACGAAGGGAATGTCGCTGGGCCTACAGTCTAAGTGTCTTGGGTGGGTGCTGAACCAAAACAGTTATTGGCTGCTGATATTGCTGTTTTTATTGGCTGGGGCTACTGTTATTGCTCTTCAAACAGAATATGAGTGAAGCCCGTGAGTAATGTTTTAGGCCTGGGAACGGTTCCTAGGCCCAAACGGTAATTGTTCCTAGGCCTGTAAATTTTTTCCCAGCCTCAGTTGTCTGTTGTTGCCACGTCATCAGTTGCCATGGTGTATTGAATTTTGATTAAAATAATTTTTTTTAAATTTTTTATTTATTTTCCAATTGCAAAGGATGTTTCAAAGGGTTGTTGCATATTTCCATTGATACCCCTTCATCGTTGGACCGTGCCGATCGTTGAGATTATATCGTGGCCCCCATATTTTCGTATTCGAAGGAAACCTCTTAAGCCTGGGAACGGTTCTTAGGAACAGCATAATTGGTTCCTAGGCCTGAAAATCGTTTCCCAGCCTCAGTTGACATTGCACATATTTAATCGCCACTTCATCTTTCTTCCTCGGTATTGGTGCTCAAAACAACGAACTAAGCCCAGGAACCGGTACTTTAAGACTAGGAATTACTACTAGGCCCATGGCGTATTTAATATTGATTTAAATAATTTTTATTAAAAATTTGTATTATTTTTCCAATTGCATAGGATGTTATTTAGAAGCGGTGTGCACCCATCGGAATCGATTTAGGAAGTGTAAATGTAACGCGGGATATCGATTCAACAACGTGATCAACTTACATGTTTTCGAAAGAACTCTTAGGCTCTTAGGGGTTTATGTTTCAAAGGGTTATTTACGAAAGGTGTGTAATGGGTAGGGACGTATTTGCTCGACCGTCAGATGATCTCGAAAATCCACGTACATATTTCCATTGATACCCCTTCATCGTTGGACCGTGCCGATCGTTGAGATTATATCGTGGCCCCCATATTTTCGTATTCGAAGGAAACCTCTTAAGCCTGGGAACGGTTCTTAGGAACAGCATAATTGTTTCCTAGGCCTGAAAATCGTTTCCCAGCCTCAGTTGACCTTGCACATTTAATCGCCACGTCATCTTTCTTCCTCGGTTGTGGGTTCCAACTATATCTGTTGGTAGTGGATCCCACGTCATCAACCCGGTAGTGGATCCCACGTCATAAGCATGGTAGACGATCCCACCAAATCTTCTTCTTCTGATTACAGGCTGTCTCCCACCCTTCATTTTGCCTTAGTCAAACACTTATATCGATACACCCCTTACTGATGTCAATCCTTCATCTTGTCCCATCTTCATCTTTTTCTCTCATTTATATCGATAGAAATCCTTCATCTTCTCCCATCGTCCTTCTTCCTTCATCTTATTCTCAGAACTAACATCTCCTTCTACCATCACAAAACCTTTTTTTCGAACACCAATGGGGAAGAATTCTGTTTATGTGGTTTTCATAGGAAGGAAAACCGGTGTGTTCAGTTCTTGGCCTGAATGTCACGATCAAGTTGTTGGTTTTCCAGGAGCATCTTACAAGAAGTTTAACTCAACCGAGGAGGCATATGAAGCGATAAGTAGACGTGCCGTACATTCAAGCCCTTCATGTTCTGAATCTTCTTTCAATGTTATAGAGAAAGTATCTGAGAAACAAGGAACTACTGGTGTCATGTTGTTTATATTTCTACTGGTGTTTGTTTTGGGCGTTATAGTGGGCAAGATCGTTTGACACATCTGTTTTTAATGTTTATTCTGTTGGGTGTTGCTTTATTTATTAATATAAACCAGTTTTTATTGAGTTCTGATTGAACGAATATATATACTGACAGTCTTTGAAATGGGTGTGAACGTAATCGAAAACAAACAAATTACTTCCATTAAATTTTTTTAAACAAACAAAAACCATTACAGCATGTGAGAACAAAAAACCAAAAAAAAAAAAAACAGAACATAAATATTGAAATTTGTTTTTGTTCAGAGTGATGGTGGAACGTTGAAGTCCATCAACCTCTTCTGCAAATGTTCAATAACTTGGTGGAGTCCGTTGATTTCGTTCTCCTTTGCTTCACTGTCAACCCTGGAGTAGATGATTTCAGCCTCAAGATTCTGAAATTTCCCCATCAAAACAGTATAATCATCACGTAGCCGTTTGTAATTTTCACGCTCGTTGATGACGGTCTCCTCCGCCAGTGCAACCTGTTGACGCATTACTTCCAAACAGGCATTCATCCTCTCAATTTCACTGAACCTGGCGTTTGCTGCCATTTCTGTGTAAAAATGAAAAATCAAGTGATGAAACAAATAACAACCGAGGAAGATTGAGTAACTTTTGGAGGAAGATTAGGTGTTTATATAGTCACCTCATTAGCCTCAATAATCAATGAAATGAACCATTGCAACCAATGAACCGATGAACCGTTGTAGCTCCCTAAATGAAATGAAATGAAATGAATGGCGGCGGGTACACTAACCAATGTCACCTTCAATGAAATAAACCGGTGTAATGAAAAGCCACAAATTTATTGCAACCAGTCTCATGCAGGCCTGGGAACATGTGTCATAGGCCTGAGAACAATTCTCCTATGCTTGGGAACAAGTCCTTAATTCCTTAGCCTTGATTGCAACTACCGTGGGCCTGGGAACAATTGTCCTAGGCCTGAGAACACGTCCTTAAGTCCTTAGCAAGTCCTTAGCACTGGTAGCCACTAACATGTGTGGGCCTGGGAACAATTCTCCTATGCCTGGAAACAACTCTCCTAGGCCTACAGTCCTTAGCTTTCAGATCAACTCTCCATGTCCACTAGTCCTTACTCGTGGGAAACAATTATTGTAGGCCTGGGAACAATTGTCCTAGACCTGGAAACAATTGTCCTAGGCCTGGGAACACGTCATTAAGCCCTTAGCACTGGTAGGCTGGTAGCCACTAACATGTGTGGGCCTGGGAACAATTCTCCTATGCCTGGAAACAACTCTCCTAGGCCTACAGTCCTTAGCTTTCAGATCAACTCTCCATGTCCATTAGTCCTTACTCGTGGGAAACAATTCTCGTAGGCTTGGGAACAATTGTGTAGGCCTAGGAGAGTTGTTCCCAGGCCTAACAGATTTTTTCCAACAATCCTAAACAAAATACATCATAAACATTTCCCAGCAAAACATTCTGGTAGCCACTATCGTGGGCCTGGGAACAATTCTCCTTTGCCTGGAAACAACTCTCCTAGGCCTAGAGTCCTTACCCTGGGAACAAGTATATATTTATTTATATATATATGTATATATATATCCCCATATATAAATATGCATATAGTGTGAATTAGTCTCTCATTTCAGCATGTGACATTAATTTGAAGATCATCTAATGCATCAAAGTTATTGGATAAATACATCAAGTAACAACGATGGTGACTGGGAACATTGTTGGTGACTACAATTACCGTAAGCCTGGGAACAGTCATTAACACTTGAAGAGTTGTTCCCAGGCCTAACAGATTTTTTCTAACAATCCTAAACAAAATACATCATAAACATTTCCCAGCAAAACATTCTGGTAGCCACTATCGTGGGCCTGGGAACAATTCTCCTTTGCCTGGAAACAACTCTCCTAGGCCTAGAGTCCTTACCCTGGGAACAAGTATATATTTATTTATATATGTATATGTATATATATATCCTCATATATAAATATGCATATAGTGTGAATTAGTCTCTCATTTCAGCATGTGACATTAATTTGAAGATCATCTAATGCATCAAAGTTATTGGATAAATACATCAAGTAACAACGATGGTGACTGGGAACATTGTTGGTGACTACAATTACCGTAAGCCTGGGAACAGTCATTAACACTTGAAGAGTTGTTCCCATGCCTAACAGATTTTTTCTAACAATCCTAAACAAAATACATCATAAACATTTCCCAACAATTCTAAACTAAAGAAAACATTCTGAACAAAATACATGATTCCTAAGCTATACATGATTCCTAAGCTGTACAAGTCTATGGGGAGTTACGGAGTTGACCATTTGTGTAAATTTCAATTGCAATGGCCTTTCTGATGTTTTTGATATTCTTCTGTCCAAAAACACCTTTTCATGGAGTTGGTACTCCAGCCATAATCAACTCGGCATACTTCATTAAAAAGGCACCACAACTGTTTCTGTTTAAATGATGGGAAATGTCATACATTAGTATTTGTAGGAAAGTAATTAAAGTGCAGAAAAAGTAAATAAATATGTCAAACATACCCATCATCTTGTTGTGGAATGAGATCAGTATGCATGCTTTCAGCTGTGAATGGGGTCCCATGAGGATCCATCTTCATATGTTCGTAGTACCCTGCATGCTTCAACACAGATGGAAACAGGTAAAGCAGGCCTCGAATTTCCTTCACCCGAGGACTATATCCGCTCCTCCATTCATTCAACGAGTCATAAACCCATACTTTTCCTTCCTTCAGAAGTACATGGCATAACAGCCAATGATCATCATTAACGTGGCACGGAATGAGCACCTGTTTATAGAAGCGATGCAAATTATTTCGAGAATTAGATAAGATAATGACAACACAACATCATTTCCAACAACTTACTGAATCCAACTGCCACCAAGGTTGAGGGTACAGAAGTTGATGCCCTGTAACATGTCTCAAGATGTCTGAACTGGGCTGGTAATTTAAAGGAAGGAATTCTGGGTACTCTTTCCAGACATTAACAGCTTTTGGAGAGGGATCACTGGTCTTTTTGACCTTTTTTTTTCGACCTTTTTTGGCTTGAGGAGAAGGAGGAGAATTAGTTTCTATTGGCTGACTTCTTTCCTGGTCTTCCTTCTGAAATCGGGCTATGTCCCTCTGGGTGTCCAGCAGTTTCATTTCATCTGCCCACATCTTGCTTATGCTTTGCTGTCATCAAAAAATACATTCATGAACACTTTTTCATAAACATGCAAAAACACATTTTCAAATACTGTTTCACATACTGTATCAGATAACTACGGTGATACTTACGAAGAAAGATGTGTTCACAAATCCAATATTCTGCGCATAGTTCAGCTCACTGCTGGATCGCCTCCTCCATAGGATATCAAAGTATGAATGAATGTGATGTGTATATGCAGTGATGTATGTTACAAAATAAGTTACAGAAAGGGTTAATAACCAGGAAGAAATAGATAGTCCCCTAGTTAAATTATGTTACCAAATCCGAAATCCACGTTTCGACGTTGACCAGGTCTTGAAAATGTTGACGCGTCATTGGTTCGATTTGACCCGTATAAATACTATTAAAAAATAGATACATAACATTAGTATAGATATTAAAAAAATGAATACAACAGATCACAGGAATGGAATATTACCTAACTTGGTCGTTGTTCTTCAGGAAAGAAGTGAACTCAACTAGGTCTATATCTTCCTCGTTTGCCTTTGATTTCTTTGTTTTCTTTGGCATCGGATCTGTGTATGGGTCATCGAGATACCTTGACCGCTTTCGAGCCCTTTGTTTGTCAACGTCTCGATATTCAACATTCGGGTCCGCCTTAGTAAGTGCCACAACACTACTAGGGAAGTTCTGGCCTAGGAAAAACACGGGCGAGGATGGGTATTCTTCCAAGTCAAGGATAGATTTATCCCCCGAGTCCTACAAGCCAATTAAATATGTAGTAAAGTACAAACCATTGCTATACTCATATGCATCACAAAAACACTATTATAGAAATGTTCACTAAATCCTAACAGAATTGTTCCCAGGCCGAACACAATTGTTCCCAGGCCTCGACCATATACTAACATAAACACTATTATCCTTAGTTATAGATATAAATGACAAAACCACTATTATATTTATATAATGTACCTCGAGCATCACATCACCCTCGATTGCAGTAGACCCAACAGCCAAAAGACCCTCAACAACATCCTCATGTTCCTCAACATCTTACTTCTGAGTCACTTCTTCAACATCCTCCTCAGCAGCAGCCATATCAGGAGCATCCTCCTCAACACCAGCATTATCACCAGCATTCTCCTCAGCAGCACCCTCCTGCACACCAGCAACCTTATGAACACCATCCTCCTACACACCAGCAGCCTTATCACCATCCTCCTGCACACCAGCAGCCTTATCACCGGACTTATCAACACCAACATCCACATCATCAATAGACTGATCACCACCAATAGCCTTATCATCGACGACCTTATAACCACCAAGACCCTCCTCATCAGTAGCCTTATCAACAACAACATTGGCCTCATCAAAAATCTTGTCATCACCAATAACAGCAGCATCTTTATGACCACCCTTCTAAACATCAACAATTCAACATCAATAAATTAGTGGTATTATTAACGACTACAGTATTATATATAAATAATAATATGTTTTTCAACAACTTTATGCATCTAACCTTCATCTCATTTCTAATCTTTGCAAATTCATCTTTACAAAAGTGAACAATACGTTGCTCGCTATCAGCTATAGCAGCACGTAACTCGGCATATAATTATGGGATTGTGGAAGGCACCTGAATTATGCAATAATTAATACTACAATACATACAAGAATAGCTAACTATAAGTCTAAAACCAAATAGTGTAGATGGAATCATACCTTAGAATTCCCATCGGGGAATAGACGCTTCTTCGAAGGGGGGGAATATTCACCCGAAAATGTAGTTCCAGTTTTCCTCACTGAGCCTCCTATCTCCTGCTTCTTAATAGAAGCGTCAATCCCATCACTGTCATTTACTTCATCGTCATCACCACCAACAACCTCTTCTTCCGCTTTACTTGGAGGTGGAGGAAGAGCCAACTTCTCTCTCTTCTTTGAAGTTAGTGGATGACACACGCGTTTCAAGTTCAATGACTTGAAGTAATCTGTACCCTTTTCATACTTTTCAACTCCCCAATCAAATAAAGCCATCTGCATATTGGGAGCTATCAATTATTACCGAATTTCCAAAGATAATTATCCCTATATAGCTAAAAAGAAAGGGTCATTGAGTACACACCTGGGAGTTGAATGTTGATTCAATATCTTGAATCCTTTCATCAAATGCCCATCTACTGAACCGGGGATACCCCGTACCAACTCTCCGTCCGACCAAACCATCAAAACGAATTATCCTCTCCATGGCCCATACCTATACAATTTCAACTAACTAATATCAATATAGGAAATACAATAACAATTCAACAAAGTATGAAACGGGAAACACAGTAACAGTTTTGCTATGCTGAAAATATGCTGTATTAGTTTCATTTAAACCTTACCTGAAGTGCTAGAGGGAACCCGGACAAATTGTAGGTATAATACTTCGATTTCTTATCTTTCTTCTCTTGCACACTCTTCTCTTCCACTCTCTTCTCTTCCACTCTCTTCAGCTTCCCTTTCCCTTTCCCTTTCCCTTTCCCTTTCACTTCTACTAACTTCTTGTTCTTCTTCTTGTTCTTTTTCTTCTTGTCTTCTTGTTCTTCTTCTTGTTCTTCTTCTTCTTCTTCTTGTTCTTCTAAGTCTTCTTCTTCTTCTACTGCATTCTTCATTTTCTGCAGCTTCCCCTTCTTGTCTTCCTTCTTTGCTTGACCTCTCAGATTGAGCAGCCGTCCATTCAATACACCCTTCAGAAAATAAAATGTTAAACTGAAAATGTAAGAACCCCATGGAAAATTTTTGAATTCTTCTTCCTGTTCGACTAATGTAAACAGCCATCCCGGGATGGCTGTGGTCCGTCCGTCATCCGTGCCAAAGAATTGGCTCACCATGTATATATTCAACATCTTGTACGCATCTTCACTCTCTTCGGACGTCATTTTCCTCAATGTGGCGTACAATACCTTAGCAGTCGGCCTTTTTCCATTGAACATTCTTCTAAGCATTGAATCCTCTGGTACTTTGTTGTTGTTAGCAAAACCTTGGGGCAGCTGTCCCATATTCAACCCGCTGCATAAACAGAATTCCTCTTGGCCGAAACGGGCTTGCGAATTCCCCAACCCAAACCACATCTCATCTTCTCTTTGTCCTTTGGGGAGAATTATTTCTCTTTTCAAAATATTGTGAATAAGCTGCCCGTAAAGTGTCAACGGTTCTGTCAACTTCAAATATATGCCGAAGGGGCCCTCCTCAAATTTTTTTTCCAACCCAAATTTCTGTAGGACCTCCTTCAAGTTTGTCATGAAATATTGTCTACTCCCACTATTTACTCTAGCAGGAACCCAGCTCTCATGGTCTGGGAACCGCCACATGTTTGGATTCGGATTTTTCCTCGGCATCTAAACAAAGAAAACAAAAGAAAAACATCAGTCCCAGGCTTATGAAAATAAGTCCTAGGCTCAAAATTATGCATTTATCATCAGTCCAAGGCTCAAAGGTTACATGCATTCTCATTCAACATCAGCAGCTGATTCCTAGGCTCACAAAATACATGCATACTTGCTAAAAAATAAAATAAAATAATACATGCATACATTCACAGCAGCTGATTCCTAGGCTCATTGCATCCAGTTCTAGGCTCAAAATTATGCATTTATCATTAGTCCAAGGCTCAAAGATTACATGCATTCTCATTCAACATCAGCAACTGATTCCTAGACTCACAAAATACATACATACTTGCTAAAAAATAAAATAAAAAAATACATGCATCCAGTCCTAGGCTCACACATTACATGCATACATTCACAGCAGCTGATTCCTAGGCTCATTGCATCCAGTCCTAGGCTTAAAATTATGCATTTATCATCAGTCCAAGGCTCAAAGATTACATGCATTCTCATTCAACATCAGCAGCTGATTCCTAGGCTCACAAAATACATACATACTTGCTAAAAAATAAAATAAAAAAATACATGCATCCAGTCCTAGGCTCACACATTACATGCATACATTCACAGCAGCTGATTCCTAGGCTCATTGCATCTAGTCCTAGGCTCAAAATTATGCATTTATCATCAGTCCAAGGCTCAAAAATTACATGCATTCTCATTCAACATCAGCAGCTGATTCCTAGGCTCACAAAATACATACATACTTGCTAAAAAATAAGATAAAAAAATACATGCATCCAGTCCTAGGCTCACACATTACATGCATACATTCACAGCAGCTGATTCCTAGGCTCATTGCATCCAGTCCTAGGCTTATTTATATAAATCAATCCTAGGCACACAAATTACATGCATCAATAATGCTTTTCTTCACTACATGCAAAATAAGTCTTTACTATCTGCAAACGTTTTTCTTCCCTCCCAATACCTAAAACAAAACATTTCCAGTGTAGTTCACAGCAATCAATCAATAATGCTTGCCCTTCAAACATAACACACACGCTCCAAATACACATACAAACACGTCAAAAATACAAACAACAGAACAATCTACCATCCCAAAACACATACAAGAACAAACTCCAACAAAAACCACAATTTCCAACAAATTAGTACCTTCAAAGGAATTTGCGTTTTCTAGGGTTTGGGTGCTTCCGTAAATGCCGATGGCCACGGCGACAGACTGCGACAGCGACGAGGAGAACGACAAACTTCTGCTTATCCTGCCTCTCAATTTCTGGTTTGTTGTTGACTGGGTTTGCGATTTCTTTGTTATTGTCTGGGTTTGGGTGCTTCCTTCAATGCTGACGGCGACGTGAGGGCGACAACACCAACCTTGTGCTTCTCCTTTCTCTCTCTATTTCTGGTTTGAAGTTGTCTCAATTTGCGGTTTCACACAAAGCAGAGTTTCGAGTTTTGGGTTTGCGATTTCACAGAACAGAGTTTCTGCGACGGCGACGAGGGCAACGGCGACCTTCTTCTGCTTTGCTTCTCCTTCCTCTCACTTTGGGTTTTCTGGTTGTTCTTGTTGTGACCGTTTGTATTAACACAGAGCAGAGTTTTTGTGGGATTTTCAGAGGTTAATTTAGTCACTTTGTGGGAAATCAGAGGGTAATTTAGTCACTTTGTGGGGAATCAGAATGGGAGGGTAATTTAGTAAATGTGATCAAGTTTTATTTGTTCAAACATTGAGCGAGGCCATTTCGGGTATTTCGACTTCAGGGCCACTTAAGGGCATAACTGTAAATGGGGTTGGGAAAGCGGCTAAATTAGCAATTTTTTTACCAAGGGGATATTTCCTAGAAACACATTGTTGGGAAAGGCTATTTTCGCTAATTTACCCAAATTTTAATTCTAAATAACTTAGACAAATTCCAAAAACGTCAAATACAATAAACCTACTAGTCTACTATGATAATTGGACTTGTTCATCAAAGTCACATCAAAAATTCTTATTTACAGTACACACATTTTATGAGAACAAAAAGTTAAACAAAATTTGTCCTCTGTATTTACACCTCTATCTCCTCATCTATCCTTGTTTTGAAAAACGAAAAAGAGAAGTTGTCTGGAATTTCTCTGTGTCACAAACAAATTGCACTACAAAGAATTCAATGGCTCTACAGGAATATATAAAGCTAATACAATATCTTCTCTCATAGCTATGAGGCCAGAAGGTAGTATAATATTTGATCGAAATGCAAAACTTCATCTGCTTAGTATAAACGTTTTCGACAGTCACCTGTACCACAAATACATGGCATCTTCTTAATTTCGCCATCAGGACGGGCAACACTATCAAGTTCATAGCCATAATCATAGGTAAGCTCCTGTTTGGAAGATTCAACAACATTTTTTCATTGTAAAAAGTTGTTAACTTAATCAAAATAACACATATATTAGAATAAAGTTGTCGATTAAATACTAGAATAAAAGGAACAAAATGTAAAAATGGAGGCTAACCTGCATAGGAGGTATGTCATCTGCAGCAAATAAGACCACTCGAGCAAGTCTAACATCATGGTGAGAGCTCAAAACACATTGCACAAAGAGGTTAGGCTCGCAACTATGATTAATAAATCTTGCAACATTACCATATACACCAGCATCTATGCAATACTCAGGTTCACGTTCTGATTCTTCTTCATTATTTCTCATCCCCACAAGGTCACTTGTAGATACTGATACATTACACAGTCGCTTCTGTAAAATAAAATGTTTTTAACTTAGATCTCGAAATTTGTCAGCTGCTACTTGTAATCAATCATGCTTCATTATTAATTACATTTTTTTGCATAATTGTAACAATATATACCTCTCTCACTCCTATCTCGTTCATTGTGTGCCAGCAATCAATTTCAAAGATGAAGTCATTCTCATAAACATTATCTAATTCGTCAGTCCTCCTAAGAACTCCGGTGTATTCACAAACCGGTGCTCCAGAAGGAATAAAGTCCAGAGATCTAAGAGCCCAACCTTTATCTTTTGTACGGAAAACCTAATACAAGGAAAGAAAGGCAACCAAGTAAGTATATATGCAACATATATTGTATATACATACATTACTACTACCTCACTGTAAACGGGGATTTTCGGTATATGATCTTTTGTGATGTTTTTTCCCATTAGATTAGTCCGATTTTATCAAAAAAAATAAACACGTTACCTCAAGTTGATACTTCAATCCTTGCTGAGAGGTACGATTAGTGCAACCAGGACCACATTTACAACTTGGACCACATTCAAAAACAACATCCTTTGCTTCAATCAATCTACAAAATTAAAAGATAATATTCAAGTATATATATGTGGAGCCAAAACCAGAAAATAAGATGTTAAATAAAATTGAAATGTCACCTGCCACCACCTCGACGTGGACGCACATATGGAAAGTCAGAGCCATTACGTTTAGCACAAGAACAAGACCTCCTATTAGTACAAATTCTTTTGCAATTGCATCCATGATCAGCAATACTCTGAGGGAGAATCACATTTTCTGCAACTTTAACAGACTTGATGTACGTAAACCCTACAAGTTTTAAACTCTGTTACTAATGATTTGCATAAGATTAGTCTCACTAATCATATACACAAATTGGTGCTAGACAATATTTGAACAAAATTGAACTTGCCTGAAGGTGCAACAGGTGGATTGTCAATAACATTGGTTGCAGGAATACAAATATCTTCTTGACCATTAGAGATGTCCTTGCACACCAACCTTACAACATAGATAAACACTTCCTAGCTTTAAGTACAAATGATATACAAAATGCACGTGAAAATAATTTTGTAATAAGGAAATTTCATACCCGGGTAATGCATAAACAACTTTAGAAACTTTTCCCCTTATAGTAGAAACCTAAAATAAGCAAGTCAACTACAAGTGAGAAAATAGCAACAAAAAGTTCATGACAGTAGTGTAAATTTCATGCAAATTCTTATGTATTCAGATTTTAGATAAAAGAAAAACTAAATACTCAAATTACGTACTTATATAACCTTATGACAGGTGCCAAAAAGAAAAAGGGGAAAAGAAGAGAAAAGAAAACAAGGGAATAATTAACAATAATGAAAAAAATATATATTATTCACCCACCTTCCTCCCCTTCATGTCTTAGGTTATGACTCCTAACTTGACCGAAAAGAAAAGATCAAATCTTCCAGAGAAATGTAATTTTGATTTATTTCCTAAAACTTAAAAAGGAAAAAGAAATCCTAAACAAACTTAAACCTTACCGAAAAAGAAATAGAATAAATTAAAATAATAATAAATCTCAAGATGTCCTACATTTGGTTATGCTTCTGAAATGTTATAAAAAAATTTCCTGAGTAGTCTTATGACAGCCAAAGAAAAAAAAAAAACAACACTCATAAATTATAATATTATATTGAGTGTTTAAACTCTTCCCTCTATTATTACTAAATGAAATTTTCACTTGGATCACCGTGAGACATCAAAATATAAGTGAAACCCATTATATAACAGAAATTACAAAGCCAGTGACCTGATCTTTTGAGGTCAATTTTGATGGTTGTTGAAACCGCTTCAAACGGTACTTAAAAACAGTAAATTCAGAAACATCTTTGTCAGCCCAACATTTAACAACCTGTAGACAAATATGTTCAACCATTTAATTAAAGTGTAACAAGCGAAAAAATCACGTAATTTGTTTACAATAATACTATGTAGAAAGAATGATTTGAATTATAATAAATTCTAACTAATAATCGCTGTAAATGCTAGGGAGAATTCCAAAAACCCTCCCTAGGTGCTACCAAAATTGAAAAACAATTTGTTAGTTTCAAGATTAAATAAAAATCACCAAGTCATGTGCCAAGAACCCCCTAATGTAGAGTATTTTACCTAATTCTAGAACAAGGTTATTTTTAATTTTGATCAAACCTCGAAAGGTTTTTGGAATTCTCCCTAAATACTAATTTAGTTATGATAACATGATTTGCTAGAAACAAAGCGTTTTAAATTAACTCTAGAATTACGTTCTATATGGTAAAACACAATAGAGCATTGATATAAGAGCATATTTCTACAAAACTGTTTTCCACCTTGTATAAGCCATCATATGTGTAAACCTTGCCAGTATAACTATGAGCACAATCCTGTCTTCTGATCACACTAACTGGAACATTGTGGTCCATATTATGCTTCAAAAAAGAAAAAACAAATCCGGTTTTAGTAAGTAGAATGAAAACATAAGGTCCCAGAAATACAGTATAATAAAATATAGCGCTAGCCATTTAAACTCTTTTCTATTTCCACTCATAAAAATTATCATACCGCAAGATAATAAGAAATTGGACTTAAAACTTCAGCTTATATATGCGCCATATTTGAGATAGAAAAATCTTTATCAAGCAAGTATCAAATAAAGAAACTTAGTCCTATAGATACTTTAAGATACATCAACATCAATGTGTTACATTTCCAATACAAGTGAACAAATTAGTTTATTAGAGGGGCTTGCTCCCACTGACTTGAATGATATACTCATTTGTGTATACAGACACATAAATATGATAGTCATTTGTGTATTTACAGAAGCAGAGATGTCTAACTTTGAATAGGCAGGGAAATTATCAAATAACACACAAGAAACAATGAAATTACCATATCAAACACATTGAACACCATATTAGCATCAATATCATAAGACAAAAACAGAAATATGAAAATCAATCACATTAACTACAATCAAATTTCCATATTACACACCTTGAGAGCCAGATTACCAAGACGCGTGTCTTGATCTTTGACTTGTCTATTATTGAATACTAAATCATTTCCACCTTGGCCAGTATACTCAACTTCTAACAAATCATCAACACTGTCTTCATATTCACCAGATAACAGCATTGTCGCTGCAATTGGGAAGGTATAACCAAGAAACTCCTCCTACAACATTCCATGCGATTTTGAAAATAAAGAACATTGCAAAAGCTAACCAGCTTCAAGGAGCATTACATAAATAATAAAAGATCGTGACATGTAACAGATAAGAACTTTATGCATAGTAAACAAAGATATCATTTTTAAATACATGAACCTGCACCGGCCTTTTTGTTTATTATATAGACTCGCCAAAAGAAAAAGTAAAAAAAAAAAAAAAAGCAGGTACATGTCCATTAATCATGCATTACCAAGATTCTTGTATCTATATATGTGTGTGTGTTCCAACATTTTTTTTATCAATGGCCATAGGGAAAACACATGCAGTATATAATCTCAAACAGTGGAAACTGTATTACTCCAATGGTTTACAACTTATGTCATAAATTGTGTTAAAATTATTGACCTGAATTCAAATATTTCTTCATTGTTTGACATTGATATCGATATTCTATGAACATAATTCATCACAAATTCTTTATGTACTGGTTCTCTAAAAGTTCCACTGCTTATTGCTTTTTCTTCAAAATACCTTTTGTACATTATGATGATGAAACATAACAAATAAGTTGAAATAAAACGTGAAGCAGAATAGGCAACTATCCTTAACCATTTGGTAAACAATTTAATAGTAAATATATTACCAATTTGCTATTAGATTTTCTCATGCAGTCATCAGTTCCACCCAACCAATGTTCACGAAAACCTGCTAACAGCATCTGTGAACGAGACCAAAATTGATGCCCAACTTTAATACCTGCACTATTTAATTAAATCATTCTCGTTTCCTATCAAAAAAAAAAAAAAAAAAAAAGATAACTTCCAATACCTGCACAAAGGACTAGAACCAAATCCTCTTTAGCCAAAATTTAATTACAATTTGCAACAGATTTCTAATGACTCTTAACACAATTCACTGAAAACAAAATGAAACATAACATGATTAACCACCCTAACCAGAGTCATTATAGTTCACCAACCTGGTAGCAGATCAAATTCTTTGCCAAGGTTAAAGCTTTTATTTTTCTCCAAAATCTGCATAAAATCACAGGGAAAGAAATAATTGAATGAGAAAACAAGTAGATCATTTCTCTACCAATAAATCAGAATAATCCTAACCGTTCATATGATACCAACAGAAATGGAAGCTACAGAGCTACCACCCAGCTTCAAAACGATTCTTAATGACAAACTAATTAAGAACAATTTCATATCGATCACAAAAAAGCAACAATGTCCAGATTTCCTATTATATATATTGTGAAGATGTTTTTAAACAAGGTAAAAGTTTCATAGAAATAAGTGAAGTAACACACTAATGTGTATATAACCATGAATCCAAGAGTATCATATGATTCATATAACATGCAATATATTCATGAAGAAAGAATCAATCATCCAAAACAGTAGCTCATGCTGAAAATGTTTTAATAGGTACCGTGACCAAATATAGTTGAAACCAAAAGCAAATGCTAAATTAAGGCTTTAAGAGTAACTTTGAGAAGAAGTCAATTAAAACATAGTGAGCGAGAGTTCAGCATCTATTCTATGTGACTCTCTAAAATACTTTTAACTTCAAGAAGAAGTCAATTTTCTGTGTATTTCTCTCTTAATCAATACAACTTTTGTCTATGATTAAAAGAAATGAAAAGGTCATATATGACATTTCAATATTCTCCCCAACCAAACAAGGAATTACGCAAGGGCCATCAAAAAATCATTTCATTTTACAGAAAAATGTTAATTATTTATAACACCGAGAATAAGATGCTTATTATATGTATATAAAAAGCATATAGACTAAAATGTTATCTTCAGATAACAACTATAGTGAAACATAATGAAAGGCAGTATACAAAACCAAAAATGGTAAGTTGAAAAAGCTCTTAAAGAATGTAAGCACGACTGCACGAGTCAACAAAATATCCATAATTGTAGAAAAAATAGTAAAAAAGAAAATAAATTAAATGTCAAGATCCTCACGTTAAATTTCGAACCGTTAACAATTCGTATGTCCGAAACTTCCACATTATTGCATCTCTTCTCTTCCTATACATAAGCACATTGGTTGTTAGTTATGAAAAAAAAAAAAAGAATCTTGAGCATACAAATCACATACTTTATTGCATTTTCTGAAAATGTATCACGAATATAATACTAATCATCAAGCAAACAAGAATCATCTACAAGCTACCAAGTAAAACCATATTAAAGCCAAGTTCAACATAACTTTTAGCTTACATGAGACTCGTTCCTTGACATAGAACTTAAGATGTCCATACTCCATCTTTTAAAGCCTAGGCACAAGAAATCAAATAGAATACAGATTTGGCAGAAGTTATTATTTTTATTAGCCCTTCGTTTTGTTGTTGTCCTGATCTTTTTAGGGACCATTGCTAGGTGTAACAATAAGCATCTTGGACACGAGCACAAAAAAGATAAGTCTTTACCGTTTTTTGCAATTGTCAATGGTAAGACTATCACTAAACAACTCCCAGGACCCTACTTCCGCAGTACCATTTTTTTTTCTCAATTAACCTAAACAATTGTCAAACATTTGCATATTTGTCTAACTTCATTGCTTTGTTTCTATTACATCAATTAATAAAATCAGCAACTGTATGAAAGGAACACCTTGTGTACATTAAAAGAAGACTTCATACTAACAAAACATCCACAAAGCATTTAAATGGCATTATAAAAGCAAAGCAACAGATAAAGCAATAGAAAAAGAAAATAAGCAAGTTCTAATCATTCAATTTGTAATAAATAGATATATTTCTATGTGTGCACTTGAAGTTTGTTAATCATAGTGAGCTCAAATTACCTTAACAAGGCTGAGGTAATGCAAATTAAGTAACCTCAATGTCTCTTTCAGTTTTAGAAAAGTTCCTTTGCCACAATTATCAACGATGGAATTACTATAGCACATACATCGCAAATGGTCACCCTGTGACCTCACAGTCTCTTTTTCACCATCAGTTTTATTTTGAAGCCTTGGCCTTACTTCTCTGCCTTGGCCTTTCACAGCATCCAGTGGCCTCTTCTGATCATTGCCACGACCTGGCCTCTTCCGTTGCATCGCCACTGAAATATACACACAAAAAATTCCCATTATATTTGATCGACATTGTAAGTGGAGAATCAGCATTATCAGGTTTAAAATCTTAGGATGAAATGAAAACCCATGTAGATGTATTGTATAAGTTGTATTATGTTTCTGAAAACAGGTCAAACAAAAACAAAGACAAGAGAAATGGCTTCAAAAATGAGTTCTTCCCCATCAATCTAACTTATGTTTTTCCAAATAGTATTTTACAAATCACCAACACACAGTTGCTTCCAAACATTACAACAGGTCACGCAATTGATAGTGCTAAGCCAAAACATTTCTTGGTTTTGATTCTTGAAATCAAAAAAATCAAAAAATAAAAGAATTGTCAAGCATTATACAAGTACAGTCAAAGAATGAGTATCAGCCCACAAAAAAAAAAAAAAAAAAAAAAAACGAATTCATAGTCAAAATTTAATCAGAAAAGCTTCACAAAAAAACAACTGGTGAGAGCCAAATGTAGCAGTACAACGAGCAAACGATCAACCCACTAAAAAAATTAAAACTTTTATCAAAATTCCACCAACATTGACAAAATCAAGTTACAAGCCAAAATATTTTCGGGTTTTGAAATCCAAAAAGAACCCACTAAAAATCGAAGCTTTAATCAGAATTTCGATCCAAAATTATCAAAAAAAATAGTTTTAGACATATATATAAATCGCTGGCGAAATTCAAAGACAATGTATTTTATGTTCTTTGAAATCGAAGTAAGAGAGTTGTGGAGAATTGTACCAGTAAAAATTAAATGGGTCGGTGGAGATATCGGAGCGGGAGTGCGGGACCCGAAAACTTTGAAGTGAGAGATATAGAGAGGGAGATTTTGATTTTTTTTTTTTTAAAAAAAAATTATTTGGGAGAATTTGATTAGAATAATGATAATTATGAATTTTATGATGGTATTTATAATAATAAGATTTTTGTAAATAATTTCTAGGGTTTTCAATATAAGGAAATTATTCTTTCAATATATATATATATATACTATATATATATATAGAGAGAGAGAGAGAGAGAGAGAAATTATCTAGAGTGGTAAATAATTTCTATAGGGATGGCAATGGGGCGGGTTCGGGGCGGGGTGGCTTTCCCCACACCCCACCCCATTTACTTTTTGAAAACCCATCCCCTCATAAAACCCCATCATAGATGGAGTGGGTTGGGGCGGAGTGGGTTGGGGCGGGGCGGGGTACAACGGGAAGTGCTTTCCCCATCCCCACCCATTTTACCCCATTTATAATTTTTTATTTATTTATTTAAATAATAAATATATAACCATTGAATATGATATAATATATCAAGTAGTAAATAATTCCAAGAAACTATTAAAAAACATCTCATAAACATAATTTTCATAAGTAAATTCAATTATTTTCAAACATAAACATAAAGTATGAAGTCAAAATGTTCAAAAATCATAACGCTAATCATCTAATAGTTGCATTTATTTCTCTAGTTCTCTATTCTTTAGTTTGTTTCCACCCCATGTTGTTTTTGTATGTTTTTACGATTTTCTCTTGATAAGACCAGTATTGGGTCATCACTTTTTAGTGCATCTATAGACATATTTGTGCCTACCTGAAGTAGTGATAAACGAATTAATTTTAATTCAAGAGTTGAGAATTATTAAAGTAATAAACTTTTTTTTAAAAATAAAAAATAAAAAGTTATTTGAGAAAGAAACTTACTATATGTCCTCTTGTGTTTGAGATTGAAGCTTGAACGATGAATTTCGAGTTGTTTGAGGATTAGAGACTTAGAGTTGAAGTTAGCGGCTAGGGTTTTTTTAATAGTATTTTGTTTTGTCATTTTATGTTAAGTGAGATGTAAAGTTAGGGTTAATGTATTTATATATATATATATAGATATATTTATTTTCTTTGAAACTACGTAGTTTAACTAAGTATTATTTTAAGAGAGGCGGGGCGGGGAGTATAAAACTCATCCCCGCCCCATACCCATTGTGGGTTAGACTATTTATCCCCATCCCCGCCCCATCCCCACCGAATTGAAACTCATCCGCACCCCAAAAGTGCGGGTCCCCGCGGGGCCCGTCCCCACGGGGAATTTTGCCATCCCTAAATTTCTATTGTTTTTAGTAATTTGTAATAAAATTTTAATATATATATATATATGGAAATTATTATATGTGAAGAAAAAGCCTTGAATGGAAATATATAAAAGAAAAAAAAAAATAGCCTTAAATGGAAATATTTGTCCATCAGTCTAATACACTCTTTTTTGAATATGAAAAAATACGTGATAATATTTTATTAAACTAACATATGAATAAATATGTCGTCTAATTTGGTACATCCGATCTATCGACAACACACCACATGGTATGAATAGGTATGACAATTAGACTTGCACATGTGGGTAGGGTTGGGCACGGTCCAGTTTGGTCCGATTTCAAACCAAAAATTCCAGTTTTCTAAAAAACATGATTAGTTTGTAGACCAATTTTTTTTTTTTTCAGCCCATACCAATTTATATTGGTTTAGTTAGGTTCAGTCTAACGGTTCTTGACTTGATATTTGCTTTTTTTATTTTTATGTAATTTAAATTTATATCAAATGCTCCACCATTTAAAAGAAATACGGCATATGACATAATAAGTTATTGATTAATTCATATATAAAAAATAAACAAAACAAAATAAAATATAGGGTGTCAATATTGACACCCATAAAACTTATATGTATAGCTATATTTTATTTTAAAATTTAATTACAAAAATATCTCAATAGAAATTTACCAATATGGACAAATTACTTTAATTAAAAATAAATCAAATACTATATACACTTATTAATTATACCCATATTTTCAACTATATTTCTTTATTAAAAAAATTAATAAATAAATAACTTATGATAAACCCTAATTTTTATGATAAACCTTAATTAAACTCTAATTTTATTTCAAGTATCAAACTTTTTCATCATCACAAGATTATCATATTGTTTTTGTCTTTCTTTTATGTATAGTTATAAACTCTATCAACAAACAATGTATATATATTTTTTTACGATAGCTGTAGATATCAACAAGTTTTTTTTTTTTTTTTTAAGATAGCCGTAAATAGGGGTGGGCAAAAAACCAATAAACTAAACTGAACCGGTGGACCGAACCGATCCATATGGTTTTTTTCCGATTTTCTTATGTTGGCCGGTTCAGATCGGTTAATTTTTTTGAAAACCGATTGGATCGGTTTTTTTCCCGGTTCGCTATCCCAAACCGGAAAACTGAACCGAGATCCAACTTATATTAAAAAAAAAAAAAAAACCCTAGTTTAATGTTCAACAGCACATGAAACTATAAAACTATGAAAGTGTGTCACAACATATATATAAATATATATTTTTACTGAATATTATTTTAAATTAGTATTTTCAATTTGTTCAAGCCCATAATTTAATTTGGTCGAAGACCCAAAAAGATTAAAATATGAAAATATGTGTAATAATTAAAGCCCATGAATTTGGCCCATTATGACCAAAACCGAAAAAATAAAACCAAACCAAACCGGTCCAATTCGATTGGTTTTTGATCGGTTGACATTTGTAATATATTTTCCTGATTCCACCCTACTTAAGGGTATATTACTGTATTGTATATTGAAGCAAAATCTAGTAAAGAGGTCATTAATGTGTTCTAGTTTTTTTTATAAAAAAATTAAATTAAATTAAGGGCATGTCCTGCAGTTGTTTTTCAATCCGTTTTCGTTTTTCAAAAATGGTTTTGAATTCGCATTCGTTAACCGTTTTACATTTTACTTTTAAAAAACAAAAACAAAATGAAAAACAAAACCAGTGATAAAAGTGAAAATTTTGAAAAACAACTTTTAGATGTTTTCCATATTTTTCATTTTGTTGTTCATTTTTCTTTGAATTTTATTGTTGATTGTTGATCGTATATTGGTGATTTTGTAGGCCAGATTGGCGAAAAAAAAAATTAATGTTAATATTTTAAATTATTTCTTTGAATATAATTTTTATTTAATAATTTTTTTGACATAGTTGATAATTATTTGGAATGAATTTTTGTCAAAACTGTGATATTTTTCAGTCAACCTACCATATTCATTTTTATTATTTTTATTTTCAGAATACGGATTTCAGCATATGCTACTAGACGCGTTTCAGATTTCGAAATTGAAACCAAAAACATTGTTTTCATTTTCATTTTTATTTTCGAAAAACAGTAAATGAAAAACACATATAGAACAGGTCCTAACTAATTTTAATTTTTAAAATCTTTGTTTTTTTTTTTAACTATTACAATTAATTTTGGGGACATGATTTTAAAAATTCAATAGTGTCGATTTGATGGTGGCACCATTGAATACCTCATCTCCTCATTAAATTATTTTATTTCGTCTTTTGTTGTTTTTGAAATATTACGGTAATTCGAGATTTAGAGTGGGGGACTGACCCAAACCAACAACTTCACAGTGTAGATGTGAGAGATAAACTACTAAGCTAATTTCATATTGTCTATTGTATTTCGATTTAATAGGTATTAACTTTTCTATAACATTATTGAATTTGTATATGCTTGATTTATAAGCTTCCTAATTCATTTAATTTGGTTTTAGGTTTTAACTCCAATTTTAAGATAATAGTCGATTTAACATCAATTGGAATTTAAATTAGATATGGAAAATAAACCAATGAACATATATTATTTAATCAAATTATTATTTTATTCCAATGACCAAAATATATTTATTTAGGGCATGTTTAATGATCGAAAATCTAAATAGACAACTTAATTTATGATTTGAGAATCAAGTTACGTGGACCTCACACATAAATTATTTATATATGAAGAAGATTTTATATATATATATATATATATACCACTTGTGATGGGGCCGACTCAAACCTAGGTCGGAGAAGGAATAATTTTGATGACACATTGTTGATTCCTTTATTTTATTTGATTTTGAAGTATTACGTAAATTCAAAGTTTAGAGATGGGGGAGAAGTAGAATCCACAACCTCGTAATGTAGATGTGGGTAGTATACCACTTAACCAACATCATCTCGTCATTGTCGATTCCTTTATTGATTTTGCTAATATAAGAAGAAGAAGAAGGAAAAAAAAAAAAAAAACTTGGATGGAAATATGTGTACATGCTTGTAATACAATGATACGGCGGAAAAATCAATGTTGGCAAAAATCGATAAGTATAAGGGATAACTAGAGGTTGCCATGGTTTGGTTTCAGTTCCATGGCCACCAAAACCGAAACCGAAAATTTGGTTTGGTATACGGTTTCTAACCGGCGGTTTTATGGTTTCGGTTTAGGGTGGTTTTGGTTTCGGTTTATTTATTTATTTATTTATATACAAGTGAGATAAATCATAAAGATTGTTTGAAGAAAAAATAAATATAAAATCTTGCCAAATAATAATTACAATTGAACAAAGTTTAAAATAAAAAAAGATAAAAAAAATTATAAACATTTTCATTGAAGTATTTAACAATGTTTAAGAGAAAAGAAATTGACATTTATTAATAAATACAACTTTACAATTTCACAAAAAAAAAAAAAAAAGAAATTGGCCTTGAAGGCTTGAATTCAAATATACAATATTACAATGTAACAAAGTTAAAATTTATAATAATAATAATAATAATAAATAAATAAATAATCGGTCTTGCACTTAATTTTTACCACAATTAAGTTGCCTACGTATCCTCCACCAATGTAGAGGAATCAAAGGTTACGTAGTTATTTTACTTTTAATTAGTTGCTCGGTGTTGGAGGTTGGAAGTTGGAACAGAATCTATTTGCTGCCTTCCTTTCCCGTGGTTTGGTCATCTTCGAAGAAGTCATTCACTATCTCCGACTAAAGTTCTTTTTGTCTGTATTTTGCATTTGTCCAATCATCAACACACGCCTGCATTTCAAGTGATTGTGGACACATAACCAACCATCTTGGTTCCAAAATATTTCCACCTGCACTAAATTCTTGTTCCACAACAATAGTAGAAACCGGTGTTCCAAGAATTTGTTTGGCAATAATAGCCAAAAATGGATAATAATGTTGATGATTCTTCCACAAAACCTAGATGCTAAATTTTTCTTCTAAAAATTCATGAGTGGCTTTTAAATACCGGTTAAGCTCATGGTCAAATGAGGATAAAGAAAATGTTCGTAATTTTTTGGCTATTTGGGAAAACAATCAATCACCTAAACCCTTTAATTGAAATTTTGAGGAAGTAGCAATACCACCAGATGTGGGTTGGGGTTGTGAAATCGGCATGTTCAAAGACGGACCATACATTCTAAGATATTCATCATATAATTCATAAAGCAAAGTTTTAACGGAATTACAATAATGAAGAATATCAACTTCTAATCCTAAACTTTTGTAATAATAAGTTAAATAAACCTGCAAACATTCGAATTTAAAGCGTTGATCAAAACACGATGCAGGCAAGTAAATATTTGGAATCTCCCCATAATACTGTACCCATTTTGTTTTTATGGCAGCAACACATGGACTCAATTGAATATTGAATTCACAATCACTAAATGCACCAGCAATATTAACACTTTGAATAAGAAATAAATGAGTAGTGGGATAGTAAACATCAGATAAATCATTGATGGCATCATTAAAAACACATAGCAATTCAAGAATTTTTATACATGCATCACAATGGTTCAATTGAAGAGAAATTGAAGGAACGTTATAAGTAATGAAGGAAACTAATAATTCCTTATATTCAACATTTTCATTAAGCAACTTATAAGTAGAATTCCAACAAGTGATAATATCTCGAGAAAATTTAATGGGACACATATTATTCTGAGAGCAATATTTTAACCATTGTTTCTGGATTTTGTTATACCTCTAAATATAGTTAATACTATATCTAATTGGTCTAATATAAGCAGAAAACTATGTTAATCTAGCTTGAATACGCAAATTTAAAACATGGTATGCACATCTTTGATAAAATAATTTACCCTCAAAATAGGGATTGCATAAATCCTGTAACATAGGAATATATGTGGTATTGCTTGCAGCATTATCAAAGGCAATAGCAAAAATTTTGTTTAGGATATAATACTCTTGAAAAATGATTTTAAGGGGATGAAAAATATTTTGAGTTGAATATGAATCATCGCAAACACGAAATGCAAGAATTCTTTTTTGCATGTCCCACTGATTATCCATATAATGACCTATCACACCCATGTATGAATGATTATTAAAATTGTCGGCACATAGGAAATGCGACCTTGAAATTGATAAAAAAAATGATTTCAATTTTTTTTTCTCTTCTGTAAATGGTATTTAGTGTACGTGTGAGAGTGGATCTAGGAACACGTTGCATTGCAGAATTTAATTCATTTTGACAATAATTAACAAAACCTACTTTCTCTCCAAAACCAAAAGGTAAGTGTTCAACTACAACCATTAATGCTAATTCTTCCCTATTTTTTTTAGATGTATAATGAAATAATTAATTAGAAGGGGTTGCGTATCTAGAGATTTGGGCTTGGTTACTAGCCTTCTCGTATTCGAACGGGTGACTTTTTTTTATATGGGCCCAATACATGCCATATCCGAAGGATTTTGCAGTCTTGTATGATTTGGGGCATTAATTGCACTGTATTTGGAAAAATACACCATCTAACTTAGTTTTATTCATATGCACTTTTAAGAGTTCGGATTTCATCGGTTTTTCTTCTTCACCTTCACCTGCAAAAAAAATCATCTGAAGGAGGTGGGGGGTCAGATATATTTTCATTAGTATTGGGGGTATTGTGATCAGGGTCGAGTCCGTCGAACTCAGGAATTATTAGAGAGGGATTAGGACTAGAAGGGTGATCGGATCCACATCGATCTTGAAGGAACTCATGGTAATTAGCCACATCGTTGTAAGTGATATCACCACCAACGTGTTCCAACAAGTTTTGCATTGGACCCTTTCCTTTGTCCAAATTTCTTGAACCATCTCCCCCACTTGCCATTGAAAAAATAATAATACAAAAAATATAGATATATGTAAAGAAAATATTGTTGGAATAATAGTGGTAAGCAAGTAAAAAAAAAAATAGATGATTGAAAAGAAAATATACTGTTGGAATAATAGTTGGTAACAAGGTAACCCTTAAATATATATATATATATATGATTGAAACAAAAATATTGTTGAAATAATAGTGGTGAATTTTTTTTTTATGATAGTAGAAAATAGAAGAAATAAATATTGTAAATCAATTTGATGATTGAAAAAATAGATGATAGTAAAAAATAGAAGAAATAATTTATATGTGAAATGAGAATTAAAGTAAATTGTCATCTGATGACTGTTCTACCCAACAGCTATATATATTTTTTCTCAAATTTGGTGGCACGTGGCAGCGTCTTATTGGTTCCGTTTTTTTTTATTTAATAAAACCGGGTTTTAGAGGTTGGGGTGGGGGGTATTTATGGTATAGTAGAGAGGGGTAGCTTTGCAATTAAGAAAAATTAAGGGGGGAGAAAAGAGGTGGTCATTGGGTAGAAGTCAAAACGATCATCTGATGATTGTTCTGTTCAACGGCCATATATATATTTTTTTAATTTGGTGCCACGTGGTAGCATCTCATTGGTCCCTTTTTAAAAAAAAATAAAAAATAAAACCAGCGGTTTAACCGCCAGTTTTTAGGGAGGGTGTATTTATAGTATAGTAGAGAGGGGCAGCTTTGCAATTAAGAAAAATTAATGGGGGGAAATAAAAATAAAAAAGGAGTTAGCCGTTGGGCAGAATCAGAATGGTTATCTGACCACTGTTCTGCCCAATGGCCATATGATTTTTTTTTTTTAA